>VSDK01011271.1:363660-392388 GCA_009767595.1 Symbiodinium kawagutii | reverse complement strand
AGGATGGTGAGTGTTTGGCTCAGCAATGATCTCCAGGTTGGTTAGTGCCTAGTATAGGCTAGCTACTCATGTCAGGGACTCATCATTGCAATAACCAATTCTGCGAATGTTCATCGTTGTTTTGGGATGCACTTTAAGACTGCTCCACTGTCTCAGGGATGGTTTGTGAAGGGCTACGGCTAGGATTGAAGCACCTTTTTTTGACTTGTCAGCCCAAGCATTGATGTTTTGAAATGTTTTGCTTGGACTCCCACTTGATGAGGTTCCAGCATGGGAGAAAGAGTTTGCGGGCGGAATGGTTACAGTACCTGTTACCAAAAATTATCCAAATATCCTAGGTGAAGGTTTTACGAACTCTTGAAACAAATGTACGGCTGACTCTTCGAGTTGCTCGGGTTGATCCTTTGCTGAGGTTCGAAGTGAGTGTGGGACAGCCTTTGGTGGATGGAGCTTATGTGGAGGACACATTGGGATTGATCTCAGACGGGACATGATGACACAGGACCCCACTCAAAGCCTTTGGTGAACCAAATGGGATAGCCAAGCCATCCGAAATCTGAAAGAAGTGTGCTCTCTGTGTGAATCTATTCATGTTATGCATTTGTTTGGTATCTGAAAAATAGGTGACCACCCAACCCAATTCATCCTTTACAGTCATCATGTACAGATTTTATATCAATAATCCTCTATTGCAAGAACGTGTTATGCATTTGAGCTACTGTCAAAAAACCTGGCCTAAGTAGATGTAATGAAGTGGAATATAGGCTAAAACCTTGGAAAACGAAGGCGGTCCTTTAAAACGAAGGCTACCGACTATTGTGAAAACCATGTAAAACGAAGGCGGTCCTTTAAAACGAAGGCTACCGACTATTGTGAAAACCATGTAAAACGAAGGCGGTCCTTTAAAACGAAGGCTACCGACTATTGTGAAAACCATGTAAAACGAAGGCGGACCTTTAAAACGAAGGCTTGATAGCTATTCCACAGTTTGATGCTTACATTTTGGCGATGGCTCATTTTTGCAATCCCCTCCGGATTTGAAGCACATCCTTTGGAAGCCTTTTGATGGCCAGATCACCATCCTCGAGCACCTGAAGGGCGAGGATCAGATCATTTTCAAACATAAGAAGAAGTCACTTGGATCCGCGTCACAGGGATCTGTTAATCATGGCAGTTGCCACCAGCTGGAAAGGAATGATCAGTATCTCAGTTGCTGGCAGTTTCTACTGGTAAGGGATGATTATGGATGATGAGCGTCTCTAGAACATGTGTGATCCAAATAACTGTCCATTGTGAATTTCCACAAATCATGATGTTAGTTTTTCGCGTAACTAGGTGTGGTTTGGGTACCCCTCAATGTGAGCTCTTGGAGTGTTGGCAGTTTGGGGTAGTACCACATCACATTTTGTGTACCCCACGACTTGCGTGGCCAAGGAAGCACTACATGAAGCGCTGGATCGTCAATCAGAAGCTCACACGCTTCCGCGTCGACAAGTCGCGTGGCAAGCAGTGATACCTGGAGTGACTCTCTTCAGTTCTGACGCATTACATTGGTATTGATTAAGACTTAGACGTCGTGAGTTGTGAACAGATGGCCGTTTTCACTGAGTCGTTTGACCATGTACTACCTTTGACAGAGCAGTCTAAGGGAAGACAGCATTTCAATTTGTTGGCCTTGTTTCAACTCAACCACTCTGGCTTATTGAAGGACATGCGGATCTAGAATGTTTGACATCAACCAGAGGTCGACTTGCGTCGTTTGGTGTGTGTGTGTGTGTTTCTCGTGTTGAATAACGCAGATGAGCCTGCTGATGTTTCTATTGCTGATTTTATTCACCCCAATTGACCACCATTAGCCCATGAATATTCCATCATCAACCACCATGAACGACCACTCACGCGTCGCCGTCATTCCCGATGCTAGCCGAATCCCTCTCAGGCTTGTACTCGGATCTCCTGATGAGCCTTTGGGCAGGGCACCATACCCCTTGGGCCCAACGCAGTAGCACCGTGAGCTCTGGGCTGACCACCGTGAGCGAAAAAAGGAGCAGAACTTCTCGGAGCAGATACACTGGTGAGGAACTATACTAGTTACCAGCTAGGCTTAGGAACTGGTAAAGGAATATTACAGCTTGGATGTAGACGAAAAGATTGTCTCACAGATAAGGATAGATGAAGTTGATAATGGCTGGTACATTTCAGCGAGATCTAGTGCATGGTTGCTGCGACCATGGCTGTGCAGCTTCTCCAATGAAGTTAGCATTAGTAGCTGGTAACATCTAGTAATCGTCATGAGCCACTATCAATTGGCTGCTTTGGCAGGTGAGCGAATCCAGGTTTTGAACAGCTCTGGTGTATGCTCCTGAGAAGTGTTTGCGGCTGACATGATTCACTTCACAATGTGGTATCCTCAACTGTCAAGGGTTGTAAGGGACCAGCAATGACCAACAAGAACGGTTGTAGAAATTTGAGTACATATTGTTTTATGATTATACTGTAAGTGACTTCAATCAGTGACCAACAAAAGCAACCACACCCACCCACCCACCACCCAAACCAGCCAAACCAAACCAGCCAAACCAGCCAACCAAGCCAACCTAGCCAACCAACCTCGCCACCCCAACCACCACCAGCGCCGCACCAGCACCAGGGCGGTCCTGCAGCGGCTCGATCCTCAGGCCACGTTGCCTTCGCGACGCTACGCCGTGCCGCCCAAGGGTGGCATCCCCTTCGCGTCCAGAGCTGAGGGCCAGTGGTGAGTGAACTCCAGGGGTAGATCACCATAGCAAGGGGTGAGTTACAATAGTTAGTAGATATAATAGTAGGTAGATAGTGGTAGATAGTGGTAGATCATCATCACTATATACCATATATCATATATATATATAGTTGTGGTTTAGTAGTAGGGGTTAATAACTATATTATAACTAGTTAGAGGTTGGGTTTACAAACTATGGGTCAACAAACTATGGGTTATGGTAATGATAGGGGTGAATAGTAACTAACTATGGGTAGTAGATCACCATAGCAAGTGATTAGTAGATGGGCTTAACAATAATAACAATAGTGGTATTAATAACAATTAACAACCACAGATTAGTTACAATGATATGATAGGGGTTGTTAGCGACAATGATGACTGACTATGGGTAACTAACTCCGGTAGTTGTAGGGGTTAACTTGGTGAGTAACAAGATGCAACAAGTATGGGTTAGTGGTAACGACTATGAGTCAATAAGGTCAACCATGGTTAAGTTTGTTGTGGTTAGTGGATCACCATGGTGAGTTGACGATGGTTAGATTCCATTTGCCCAACATGAACCAAGTGGTTCTTAAGCAAATGCAACGTATTGCCCTTTCTGTGGTGGGTGATAGGATCTTATACGATGGGGTTCGAGGTGAACTAGCCATGCTTAGCATTTTCTGGGATGCTCATGCCATGCCTATCGTCAGGATGGCGCCAGTTGGTGCACCTGCCGAGGTTGAAGGAACCCTACCCTGATGCGCCCAGGCCGGGCAAGCTGCACTGGCTCCACTGGTTTGCCAAGATCTCTGAGAATCGTCACTGGATGTAGACATGTTCCTTCTTTTCAAGAAGACCTATTTTGATTAACCCCCGCATTTTATCCTACCGCTTCCCTAGGCAGGGCTTCCTGTGCTCCAACATCTCTGGCATCAACGCCTTGCTCGCTTCACGTAGAAACGCTTGGATCTTAGTCCCGAAAATTTGGAGCAGCCAAAGCCATCCAAAGCCATTTGGTAACGCTCAAACTGGTGATAGTTTCCGGGCATGGTCTGCCAAAGGTCCTAAAATTGAAAGAGACTATCTGAACGACTATTGAAGTGAAAGTCTTTTGAAACACTATTGAAAATGTGACGATTTGAACAGTATGCTCAGGGTTGATGATGGTATTAATGGCATGGTGGTTGATGATGGTTGATATGGCTATGGGTCAAAAGCCCTGTACCCCTGGTTCCCTATCATTATCCATTATTTTCCCTATAGTTTGTTGGCTAGTATCCCCCATGATTGGTTGGTTAACTGCTTGACCCAGCTCGCCATATATAGCTGGTATATCCCCTACTATTAAATACTATTCACCATTATTGATGGTTAATACTGACCCATAGCCATATGATGATCAAAACATGAGGAAGGTCCCACCACGGTGAGGCCTTGTCCCGCAGCGGTATCCTGGATGCCGCATCGGCGCCTGGGGGCGCGTGAGCCGTGCCCAGCAGTTACCAGCGCGCCGCTGCCATGGGAAGTTGATAGGTCCCACGTGGAGGCCCAGGTCATGAAGGGTGTGTGCTTAGCCATGATCATTTTTTTTTCGCACCAGAAGTGGCATGATGAATACATGATCATTAGCCATTCGCAAATTTGGGGACAGGTAGCCACACTTGCCATCAATGCGCCATTTTGATTGAGGGTTATCCAGTTTGGAGGACCGACTCATGTCGCAAAGCTCATGCGCACACTGCGGTAGTCACACGGCGTGGGAAATGCATGAGTTGTCAGTCCGAATGAAGAATCGAGCCGTGGCCAAAGTCATGCCACCTGTAGCGCACTGTAGGAGTTTTGGGAATCTAGCTGCCAGCTTTACTTTCAAGGGATGTTGTGCGAGCTCGGAGTGCAGCCTCAATGGTTTTCATGGATCAAAGATGTGCTCATCCCTTGAAGGTATGCTTTGTGTATTTTTAGTGACCTCCAGCTTTTGGCAAAACTCGCCAAGAACTCTCCTGTCGCCGGCAGCTACTTGTATCACTGGCAAGGTGCGAAATGCATCAACATGTCAGACATACTGAAAAAGGGAGCTGAAGATGGAACATTGCTGGTGTATTTCACTATTAACCATGATTTTGTTTTTTTGTTGCCACGGCTAGCAATGGTTTATGGTTTGCAATGATGCATCACTTGGCGCACAGTTCAGCCATACATAACAGCCTTCAGGATGGCCTGATGGTGCCATCGCATCCACCCATGTGGTCATGGGACTGTCATGGAGTACATCTATGGACAGTTGCGTATCACTTGAACCCGAATGCAACTCCACGTTATAGTTCTTCCATGATTTTCCATGTTTTTTTTTTCTCCAGATGAACCAGTTTTTGTATGTTTTTGTTGTTTGACATAGTCTTCACTGTCTTCACAGATGTATCTAGGATTATAATGTATGATATAGATTAGACAGTCTATTCGTTATTGGCATATTAACCATAAATTGTGTGAGCAACCATAGAAACTTCATTTTTTCGGTGCGGCCACCCCCGTGACTCATTCCAATCCCGCTCCACCAATTTTTAGCGTTGAGTCTCAAGCGGCAACAAAAAGCGGATTTCGTTCACGAAAGGTGCGCATAAGTTCAAGTGGTGTGACTTGAAGGGTGAACGTTGACGTCTAATGTCCTTGGATGTCCTTGGATGTCGTTGGATGTCGTTGGATGTCGTTGGATGTCGTTGGCTTGCACTCACCTGGTGATGTCCGATGGCCGTCATAACCATGGCCCTGTGGGCGGGCGCCAGGTGAATGCTGCCTGCGGCTCTCCAGTGCCTTGGACCCATAGGATGCCTGGGCCATTGTGGCGCCCCACAAGGGCGAAGTCGGTGGCGACATGACGAGCAGTCGCTCCATTGGCCATGAGATGTTCACATACAGAGGGTGAGTCCAGAGCTGCTGCCTGGTGGTGGGTCCAGTCATGTGCCCCAAAGGCTGCTGAAGTTCGTTGATGCTGCTGGGACCCCAGTTGCTGGGACATGCTGGGACTGAGATGATCATCACCTATGAAAATAGTTTGAGATAGTTTTAGAGTTTTTGTTGGACACTCCAAAGTAGGCGCTTCTTTTTTTGGGTAGTCCAAAGTGGGCGTCAAACGGCAATGTCTTGATGGTCAAAATTGAATGATATTCCTATATAGGCCGGTAAAAGGTCTAGCATAGACCGCCGTGTAAGACGGAGCCTATATACAACCAATAATTGGCAAGAATCACAAAACGATCATGGTAGAAATGCTGCTGCTATAGAAACAGAAGTCTGAAGCATTCAGTTCTTGGTTTTTGAAAATGATTACTTGTGAAACAATGTGATTTTCGTGATCCACCAAGGCGGATGATGGCATTGTACTACTGATTCTCAGGCATCGAGCTGCGTGGCAGCGGTGTCATGGGCTTGTTCCTTGGACGACCACCATGGTGATCATGTAGACTATGGTCACGGCTATGGCTGGTAATTGTCATCACCAGTATGGATACCACAATCCATATCATCTTCAGTAGTTGCAATTACCAGCATAGATCATTATCATGATATGGTTATCATATGCTATCATGACTAATTGTACACGTCATGTTCATCATCATCATCAATGATATCAATCACATTTCTGAGAGTTCAATTGAGCGAACGATGCTATCAACGATGTTTAATCATCCATGCAGGATCAATTGATCGTCCATCTTCATTTGACCGTCAATTCACCAGTTCGGACCTTGTTAGCCCTCTGAAGCATTATCAAATTGTCATCCATGAAGTTTTCTTTTTATGGATTGCAAACCAGCAATTAGCCATCAATGATCAATCATTCATCGATTCACAATTTATTATCTATCCATTCATGATGAATCATCAATTACCAGCAAGGAGGCATCAATCAAACCATCACTTACCCATGAGGCAACCGCATGTAACCACCATTGAGCCAGTCCACCAGCATTCAAACCATCAGGTGCCCATCAGTTTTACATGTTATCCACAATTAACCATGGTTAGCCACCATGTTCAAATGGGTTGACCACCATTTAACCACCATGTGCAAATGGGTCGGCCCATTTTACTCCATGGTCAACCACCATTCCAACCCCTCCCATTTTCTCATGGCGCCACACGGGCGAGGTGCTTGGGCACCGCGGCTTTGGCCACTTGGCGGCCATGTGCCATAACTCACTGTATGACATAGATAATATTTCTACATATGAATTTTATATACATTATGACGTGTATTTCATGTATTTATCATAGTCATGGCTGTATAGAATCGGAAAAAATGCTTTTAGTTTTTTACAATAGGTATGAAATAGGTGAATAGCAATAAGTCAATACGATTGTATAAGTCTATCTGTAGTCACTATACCAATTCCCAAAAAATTCTGCCCAATGTTTGGTAAACCCAACTGATCAAAGACGGTCAATTGAAGACTTGTTTTGTGGCGTTCACAAAGTCTCAAGTTTGGCCGCATGGGGTTTATTCTAGAACGAATTGCGGGCGCCCCGCCTTTGTTGTTCAATCCTATCTCTATTACGTGATCTGAATCTGTAATCCTTGACAATGTTAATCCTATTTTCAAAGCATTCTTCTTCAAAACACAAAAGGTGATGTGCAGGGTCCAATACTCATTTCCATGCTTGCCTAAAGATCAGAGAAGGTCACTGGCTACAGTACATCAACAATGCATGATCCGAAGACAGTAACTGCTGAAGGGAGAGAGAGAGGTAGAGAGAGAGAGAGAGAGAAAGAGAAAAACAATGAAAGACATAAAACAAAGACATGCACATAATAATCATAAACAGCGTTCTGAGTAGCTCAGATTTTGCATCTGAAGGCTTCGAAGATTTGCCCAACCAACGGTCGTAGGATCACCGTCGACGATCCCTGACCTTGGATGGCAAACCAGCGGGGATCTGCCACCAACGAGGTCCGACTCGCATCCACCTCCGCTTTTATGTGTGGCTCTCGGTGCGTTCAGTTGTTGAACCTGCTAAGGCAGGTCAGCCCCAGTTGTCATGATGCGGGATCATCCGATCCTGTTTGGAATCTTTTTATGTGATATGTCTAGGAATTTCTAGTATATTTTGAATTGCTGGTTGTTTCCCAATATTAAGCAATGCTTGTTTGATATTTTAGGATATGTTGAATTGCTGGTTGTTGGTTGTTTAAAACAGTTTTCTCTAATATTAACCAAGTGTTGGTTGGTTGACTAATATGTTGCGTAGGGGTTGAATCCACCAACCAGATTGTGAGTGCTAGTTTTTGAAAGTTGTAGAAGAAAAATCCAAATGGGTGTTTCTCAAAATAGGGGTACCCCCAAATCATCCACTATAGTAATCATTTATGGTAATAAACCGACCGTTTTTTGGGCCCCCTATTTTGAGAAACCACCAAATAGCAACCAGGAGAGATGGCAAGAACTGGGTGTTCACTTTCGACGCCGGGTTGGTAGAGCTTCTATCAAGTGGTTTGACTGCGGAATCGATCAACATGCAGCAGCAACAGCATTGGCAAGACTGCAGTCTTTACATATTTCTCATAATATACAACTGCAAGCTTGATATATTTGCTGCAATTTCTAGTATTATAGATCTATAGACTATGTCTATTCTACATAGACCCGAAAACATGGTTTGAATCGGATGCCGTTGGAGACCGCTTACTCAGTGCATGTTTGCTGGTAGTTCCAACCATTGTTTGCTGTCCAGTGCACTGCTCCCTTCTGAGATCTTCCCGCTTGGAAGATGGTGGACCATCCGTTTTGCATCGTAGCCACCTCAGATGTTGCAGTTTCTGAGGAGGTGTTGAGGAGGACTGAAAGTTGTTAGGATGTCGCTGCAGTAAAATGCAAGGTTTCTTGTGACCAGCCGTGCTTCACTCTTCAAGGCCTGAAATATTGTGTATTGATGAAACCAATGCATGCCTATCATTTGAACACCTCGCTTTGATGATGTTTGGTTGTCTATTGGCAGGGAACTCCTTAACCACCTAAACTGGATTGCCAAACATGAAGCAAGAGCTCGGCAGTGACCCGTGAACAACCCAGAACCTTCAAGCTAGAGTACTACATACGACTTGGTAGTTTGAGACTTCAATGATCAGGATCCATTCGGAGGGTCCTCCACATAGCGTGGTTTACCAGTGATGCTTCTGGGATGGTCGAATCTGGGGTTGTTGAAATCTCCGTAGTGCCTTCAAAATCCGCCAAGAATGTACTTGTTGCTGTAGGCAACCACGGGTCAAAAGGAGTGTACCACATCTATGCACCGTCTCTGACACATCTATCGCAATAAGGGAGGATGCTCGATGGATCTCTTTCTCGACTCAAGCCAAGTTGCTCATGAAATCCCAGCTCTGGCAGTGGTGGTCGATTTTTTCTGAGGTTATGTTGCCGAATTGCTGGCCTTTAGATGCCCAGGCACCCCTTTCATTTTATCATTGCACACTCTGAGGGAAGAACTGAGCAGAATACAGCTCACGTCACAGCGCAATCTTGTCATCCATGCACATGCAGTCAATGCCTCGCAAATGTGCGTAGTCACGACCTCTTTGTTTGGTATTTTCAGCATATGTTGTACCCTGATTATAGAAGATTTTGGTTGTTGTTTACTTTTCGTTTGCCATAAATGTTGTATGCGAAACGCAGGGCTCACCAGCATTGGCTCTTCAATCATGGGCTGAAGTGTGGTGTCAGTGTACTCTCATCATGCAAGAGACAATGTTGTGGAACAAATCGCTTGCTAATTCTGTTGCCAGCTCCAGCATTGCAGAAAGGCAGGCAGCTCAGTGAGAAGTAAAATCATTTTCACGCGGAGCAGGAGCGAGAAACTTTGGTAGGAAAAGGCATTAGGTTCGGTTTCAACTGCTGCAAGTTGTTTTTCTCAGCGGAAAGCACTGCGGACAAGACTTTGTTTCAGGAACACATGTTAAACATGACCGCATTTGGGTGTTTCTCAAAGAGGGGACCCCCTAATCATCCAATATCAGCCATTTACAGTAGTAAATCAACCATTTTCCGAGTTCCCAAATTTAAGAAACCACCATGACTAGTTGTTGTTTAACCATTGTTCTTGGTGATCATCCCCTATTATTGCTATGATAATTATGGTTACTATTGGTATTATTATTGTTATTATTATTGTTATTCCCACTACTGTGATATCATTAATTACTAATATTATTGTTTCACCATTATTCTTGCTGATTATCCCCATTTATCCTCGATTTGCTCCTGCACAACCTGCAGGAAGACGTCGGTTGCCTGAGGCCTTCCTTGCGTAGCCCCTTTGCGTGCGCTTTGTGCCGCGGGCAGTGGACGAGGTCATTGCGAGGTGGCGGGTGGGGTTGGGCTGCGAGCTTGGGATTTTCACACCTGGGGTGACTGGCCAAAATGGTTGGTTTATTACTATAAATGGTTAAGAAAGGCTGACTTGGGGGGTCCCCTATTTTAAGACACCACCAGTTGATGAATCAATGAATCATCATGAACTGGTGAGTCCTCACTATTCACTGGTGATCAGTGTAAATGGTGATTTATCACTGTCCAGTGAGTGGCTATTACTATCAATTGTCGAGTAGTCCTGCATCAAAGCCTCGTGATTGGTCATGAATCAATTATATACTATGATGAAGATTATGTCATTGATAGTGGCTGATTCGTGTATTGAGGATAAACGACTCCTGACCACGATCAATCACCAATCACTGAGTAACCGTACATTGATGTTTCCAATAATGACTCTTATCAACCGCATCATCAATCTGATCACCAGCAACCACAGCGGCATAGCATCAATTCACAATATACTTCAGGTTGTAGCACTGATACTTCGCCGGGGGTACCTTTTGGGCTATCAACCAAAGTGATGGACCCTGAATCGATACCATTACCACTCTTGCAATTCGAGCACCAAAATCCAGGCAAAAGGCTTATGGTAGCACCGGATGATGGATTTTGTTAGGTGAGACAACACGGATGGCCTCGCGCTGTAGGCACGTGACATGTGATTTTGGGTGAATTGATTGTTCTTGAACATTGGTTCTTAAGCATCAAAAACACCGTTGGTGATTCAAGATTCAATGGCAACTGGTATCAATGATCACTAGTGAACAATGGTCATTGAGACTCTCAACTACCAATTGATTATGAATCAATCATGACTTTTGTGCATCCTTCGTTTGTTCTATTCTGCAACTTTTCACCGCGTTATTCCATGCTTTCGAAGCTGTCACACAGGTGCTAGGCTTGGCACTGCTGGTGTCTAACTCTGATGCTGACGCAGGTTCGGGGGAGATGCGAGTTGGCCAAAGGTTAGCCTCGAAATCACTTGGTACTATCCAGAACAAGGAACTATCCAGAACAAGGATGAACAACCAATGAACAACCAATGATCTACCAATGATCAACCAATGATCAACCAATGATCAACCAATGATCAACCAATGATCAACCAATGATCAACCAGTGAACAACCAATGAACAATCAATGACCAGCCAATTATCAACCAATGAACAACCACCTGAACAACCAATGAGCAACCACCATCAGGGGCAAGTCAACAACTGTGAAAAACCAATATCTGGATGTTGGATATTGGATAGGTCGAATTATATCAGGGTCATAATTGTCATGATTGATCTGAGGTTCACGATGATTAACCTGAGGTTGACCATGCTTGATTACCAGCCGAAAGTTGGAGGTTCAAACTTTTGACAATTTTTGTTGTATGTTGTTATGTTATGCCATACCACATCCATTTGGAAGAAACCCAACTACCAAGGTTGCTAAGCCCAGGTGTCAGATGATAAGAGTTTTCACAGCTGGATGTATGGCCACTATTTACAGCGATCCTCTCTTGATGCTTGTGTAAGATGACAAAAGGATATAAAGTGTATGCATGTGTCGTTGCGTTGATTTTCCAGATTTTCCAGAAAATCTGAGTTGTAAGCCAGTCACATTCTTCGACTTGTAGAGGCACTCACCTGGTGTTGGTATTATGGGACATGAGAGGCAAAAGCGGACTTGAACGTCCATGGATTGTGTGAGTCATTGGATGATTGGTAACTTCGTGCTTCACACAGATTCGATCATGTTGTCAACTCTTGTCGATAATGATCATTAATGATATCATTTCTTGATCCATCAACTATTATGAGTCTTGATCATGAATTCAGCATGAAACATCACATCAGATCACATCAGTCATTGTATTATCATATGTATTGATTGATGATGATCCCACAGTACCAGTTTCGCAGTGCCAGCCTCCAGATATGGCGCGGATGTTCCTCGACGCCATGTTCCGCCGCTCGCCGATTCAGATATATACCGCAGTGCGGGCATGCTGCTGTGGATCAACAAATTGGGGATGTCAACTTCACTGGATGCTTGGGAAAATCGACCTGGGAAACCCTTGTTTTAATCATGAATCACAGGGGTTTCCTTCAGATTTACAACTATTTCTGGGACAACTGATGTCAAGCATGTGAACATCAGAACTTGTGCATGGATCCCAAGAAGCACTAGAAATCACAAGAAATCAAACACGATCAGCTAGCTGTTTGAGGACAGAACTGCTGATGTACCACATTATAGAATGACCAAACAGCAATGTGTAAATTAATTGTTTATATATGATATATACATATATACATGTAGTATATATAAAAGTGCTAGTGATACTAAATTGATAATGAATTAAAGGCATTAGAGAGTATAAGTAACTAGCAACCATTGAACTATCATACCTATATGTATTTGTATGTATGTGTATGTATAAATATATTTATACATCGAAAAAAAATATATATATGGCAGTGGGTCAAAACCATGTACCCCTAGTTCGCTTATCAGTAGCCATTGTTTTCCCTGTTCTTGTTGGTAAACTTCTCCCCAGTATTGGTTGCTTGATATTGATCCATATCCATATATAGAAATCATACATTGTTTATGACTTTTCAACTATCATATAGTACTACTATGAACGATTATCACAATCATATGCGTATATATGTATATAATCATAATATCATAAGCAACCCTGATTGTACTACATAAGTAATAAATGATAATGGTTACTGAATATCATGATGTTTATTGAAACTTTATTGAGTGTAAATATCATATCTATATGTACGTGCAATCAAATATTTTTTTTGGATAGTGCTATTATGCTATATTATATTCAGATATCTATAGCATATAACCTACAAATATATACATATATAATTTATTTAAAATACCCACATAATTTTGGAGTTCTTTATATATGCAAATAGTAAGCATATATTTTTGGAGATCTTTATTTATCACAATCTACATATAATCACAGTGCTATTCACACTTCACTCACCTGGTGACTCCAGCTTTGGATCCAGGCTGGGAGCTGTACGGTCGCCGTGGCGCCGCCCAGTCGAACTTGCAGGTGCGGCGGTCTGCAGGTCATGTGCCGCCCAGATGTACCTGCAATCAACCCATCAAAGATCCATTCATCACCCATGGGTCAAGCAGTTCATCAACTATCATTGGGACAAGTTTACCAACAATAGTGGGAAAACAATGGTGAATGAAGGGGGAACCTGGGAAACTAAGGGTTTTGACTGCCAATCACCCATTAATCAACCATTCTTCATGGCTAATTAATTGGTGGTGTCGCTGGAAGGATGTACCTGGGTTGATTTTGGGCTGTGCCACCTGGCAACTTGCCACTGTCCATGTCTGTCAAAATTGTCCACATTTTCATCTTTGATGAGTCTGTTTATTTTGGATATCCATGTAGTACACCTGCATTCATGATGACTTTTTTTCATTGTAATGGTGTCCAAAAAAGTAGTCTACTTAGGTGTAAGCTTTCCGTGGGCATGGTTATCGGAGACGGCTTTGGCACCAAGGGAACTACAGTACCTCCTATCACTTGCTGCATCGTGGGTGGTTGTACCACTACCTGTTTTGTTGAGTACATATCAAGCATCATGAGAACAGCAACAACGAATCAACCTGCCTTCTATGTTCGCATGCCTTGTTTGCAGATGGTTTACCAAAATTTGTGCTTATGGGATGGGACATGGTCATGGTTCAATGCTGTGTTACATGCTGAAGGGTACTGATTATTCCAAAAGAATCGCACCAATTTGTGAGTTTTCAGCAGCCCGTGGAGCATGAAACCATGTTATGGAATACGTGCTCTACTTGAGCAGTGGCAAAAACAAACATCCAGTATCCTTGATTGGAGGGGATAAAGCCTCCAACAATATAATTCACAAATGAAAATGATTGCGAGTCAACCTTTCTGAGGGACGAAGAGTGTTTGACCCGCAACACTATTTTTGTCAGAAAAATGGTCAGAAGTAATGTGGTAGTTGATACCTATCCCACTTCAGAGTGTTTTAGCCACTGTTTTTGTACGCGTTTGAAAGGAGGTGATAGTTTACAAATCTCGCAAGATGGCTTCCGTCACCATTGCAATCAACCCCCAAGGGAATTGATGTCAACATATCATGAGCAAACCCACGAGGACCACGGATGATGTTTAGGACGAGTACGAGTCCAAATCTTGCAGTTTTCGCATGTGCCCAAGATGAATGCACCAAACAGATCTGAGCAGTGGATTGGATTTTTAGGGAAGCCTTAAGCAGCCAAGTTTGCAAAGCTTTCTCCTGACTCATGACTCATGCCCATCAATCCGTTGGCTGCTGCAATCAGCATTTGTGGAAGTCCAACAGTTGGTCGAGGGGGCCACGTTCCTGTCATCCAAGAATCCAAAAAACATATTATCTCCGGGTGACTTTCGACCGTCAGCGTTTGGAACAGGCTCGAAGAGCTGTTGAAATCCTCCTCACTGCTTTGTTGCTTGGATATGGCGTGCCGGCTGTAAAGCTCAAAGATCCAGTGATAGAGGGCTCTCTGGGGAAGCTAATTTTTTGCCTCTGAAGGTGTGAAAAAATGGCCTTCAGAATTCTTAGCTGTATGTCCATGTGTTGGTTGCTAGAAAAGTTCTCCTCTTCAGCTCGCAGATCTGAGAAGATTTGGTGCTCCCCAGTGAGGCTTGATCCAAGAACTGAAGTAGGTTGCAAGCTCTTGACGATCACAGCCAAGGCAGGCCAGCTGCCATTTGAAAGAGAGCGAGGGATTGCCGATGACCTTGATTGTATTTAATTGTCTATGATTGTTTGTTGCACTTCTTTGAATGATTTCGCTTTGCTTTCCATTGAGCTTCGGAGCTTCAGAGCTTCATGGTTCAAGATTCCCGCCAGCAATCCTGCCCTTCGTGCTGAGCTTGCGAGGCCATTTGTCAAGCTGAAAGAGACCTAGACGTATTGATTGAGACTCACTCAGAGACCTTGTGCCTTGGCTTTGTTGAGCATTTGGGGGGGGGGTCTCAAAATATTGAACCCATAAAATGGTTGGCTTATTACTATAAATGTCATAATAAGATGATTTTGGGGGTACCCCTGTGACTTGAGAAGAACCCATTGGTGTTCCTTGGTTTTCTTGAACATCCAATCGCATTTGATCGAAAATCAGGTGCGAGAAACACGGAGAGGGACGGACTGATGTTGCTAACTAGAATGTTGAGACATGGCTGTGGGTCAAGCGGTTGATCAACCAACGTTCATAGGGGATTTCCACCAACAAAACAAGGGAAAACAATGGTAAATGGTGGGGAACCAGGGGTACAGGGTGAACTGACCCACAGCCACATGTTTCATAAAACATGATGCACTTAGATAAAGAAGTACAACAGCAAAGTGGAATGTGGATCAGATCCAATGAGACAATACTTGGTTGAGTTCGGCTGTAACATGGCTGGATGGCCGAATGGATTGTCAGATGTTTGGATCAGCCTTGCCATTGCTGGGATCCAGTTCCAACATCGGGAGATCAATGTTGATAAACCACTAATTCAATGAACGTAAATCACCACTTTTTTGGGATGATTGTCATCTCAGCAATTGATTCTTTGATTTATATAGTCACCCCAAATTCCTCTCACATCGGCGAGTCGTGGCGCGCACATGGCACCCTGGTGCGAGTGACTCGACCGCTTCAGGTTATCCTACTGCGGTCAAGGTTATGAGGCGAGGACCATGTCGAGATACCAGGGACTCCCAAACCTCGGAGCAGGTTGGAAAGTTGGAAGTTTCAGGTGATAAAGTGGGGTAAGTCATCACATGTCATCATGATGTTGAAGACAATTGAATGAAACTTGTTGGATTCTTGGTCATGTTGAACTGCCTGAGCCAGAGAGTGAGCCTAGTACTCGATTCATGACACGGTACCAACAATTGAGGAACAATCCACTAAAACCCTCCTTCCCCTAGAGATGGCCAGATGCTAGGGGTTCACCCTGTGATCCTAATGATGAACTTGGAAGCCACCTTGACATTGGGCACCAATAGCCTCCATTGCTTAACGAGCAACGAGGTCCATACAGAAGCCGCTCCCCCAGCACTTCTTCACCTTTGGATGGTGATCCGGACGGTTTCACCCACACCGTTTGGTCATCTCATACCTGGGCAAGATGTATAGATGATATGATATGATATGACATGATATTATATGACATGATGCGATATTTGATACCCATTCTGTAATACATTATAGTGTATCAGTAGCCATTCATTTATCATAGTGTATAGAATATACACATTATGTGTTCTACATGGCGATAGAGAGAGAGATGTGCTTTACAAATTTGGAAGTCATAGTGATTCATACTTGTGAGTTGTAAAATATCTTTTTGAAATCTCTCTATCTATATATATATATATGTGTGTCATTTCAAATCTTATATATATATAAGGATTAACATTTCATATTCATTTTTACATACAGTATATACATGCATTGCAGTTTATTGTAAATATATATATATATATTTCTAGTTGATTCCGGTATATTGATTCTAGTAATTCCAATTTATTTAGATATCTAGTCGATGATTACTTGAACACATAAATAATATTTACATAGTATAGATATTTTACACTATCGATATTACTATTAATAATCAATGATATCATTCAAACAAATATATATTTATTTATATATATAGATATATTATTCATATATATATATAGATATATTGTTCATATATAGATATATAGATATATTATTCATATATATATATATTTATTTTGAGATATCTAGATGATTATTTGTGCCGATTCTATGAATCGATTCTATTTCGGTTATTGTGCCGGCAGTGATTCTTCGCGCCAGGCCACAGCTCGTCGGAGGTCGGCGGCGGAATTCATCCGGCGCCGGGCACGGGAGGAAAGGGCTCCGTGCGGGGCCCCACAAACCTGCGTTTGGGGTGCCATGTGGAGATCATGTGGAGATCATGTCGTTGCTTAACATGAAGATAGCCTGTCATCTCATTCGGTCTCATCACTCTCATTTGTGATGATCAATGGTTGTTCATTTTTCAGTGATTTTTTTTTTATTCGCATCCTCGTTTGTGTAGACAATCATCATTCATGACGTTCTGTGGAAATGGCTCTTAGACCACATTGGGAAGTGGACGTTTCTTGCCGGCTTGAGACACTGCTGAAGTTGCGGATGGCGTTTTTTTATTTTTTTGTAACACCGATGATACATGAAATGGCCCAGAAAAGCTTCATAACAACCTTTAACAACCTGATAGGGTTGGTGTTTTGTTCCGCCACACTAAACATCAGGCAGTTGATTCAACAAACAACACCTGTGAACTACTCCATGCTAAGCTCTCAAGCGGTAATACATGAGCACTGGTGGTGAGTCCCCGATTGGGTGGTTGGTGGCCACCATAAGGGGTTTGGGGAGCACTGAATTTTATCATTGATCAGTACTAAACTGAACATAGTATAAATGATAATATTCAGAAGGGGTTGGGGAGTACTATTAGTGGCCACCATAAGGGGTTGGGGAGTCCCATGTCCAAAGTAAAGCACTCGAAGTCATTGGTCCAGTGAAGGTTTCACTGCTAGCCGAGGCCAAGGCCTTTGACTTCTGCAGGTTGGCATGGCCGAAGAACTGTGGCACGTGGACGATGCAAGACCCTAGGCTTAGACCAATCATTTGGCGGATCAGAATAGGGGTACCTCCAAGTCATCCCATATTGATCACCATTAATAAGCCAACCATTCTGGGGGTTCCCCCATTTTGTGGATCACTCCTTTGGATCTCTTTGGCGTCCAAACACAATTCCTGCTACAGATGGCAATGGGTCAAAATGAACCATCAAGTTTGTGGCTTATCATAACCAATCAAATCATAGGGAAAACAATGGTTGATGATAGGGGAACCAGGGCTACGGGGTGAACTGACCCACAGCCATATCACAGGAGATCACGGCCGTATGCGGAGGCGCCATGGCGCCGCGAGGCGAGCAACAGATGCAAGCCTTGGATGCTGCCATCGAATCCTTGGACCAGACCATTTGGGGCTACGATCAGGACGCGGAACTGCCCAGGGAATGGGGCCTCCCGGAGTCCAAATTTGTAGCGTTGCATTTGTGCAAATGGCGAGTTGGGTCAAGTAGTTCACCAACCAACTAATAGGGGATAATCGCCAACGATAACAAGGAAAACAAAGGGTAATGATAGGGGATAGCTACAACAGCAACAGAATCCAACAATGGCAATGGTTAATCATGGTGCTTCGTGCTTGTGGTGGTTTCTTAAACTGGGCCCCCAAACCATCCAAGTCATTCATCATCTATATAGTAATATGCAAACCATTTTTTTGGGTACCCCAGTCATATATGGCAGTAAACCGAGCATTTTGGGGGGATCCTAGGGTAGTAGTAGTAATCCAATACTAACGGATCGTTTACGACAATAAACCAACCGTTTTGGGGGTTACCACTAGTATATACCCATATCAGATAGGAAACTTAGTTTTCTGCAATTAATACCCATACCCAGCATATTTCCTACCATAAATGATTCATACCATCAATTGATCATTTACTGGTTGGTGGTTTTAAACACAGTTTGTTTTCCCCGGTAATTATCAACAATTGGTTGGTTGACTAGCATTTTTCATGACGGGGTGGTTCAACGACCAAGCAGTGATGATCATTATCAACCATTATCACCTTACATAGCCAGTATGAACAACTATCAACAACTAAATATCGGGGTGGTTAAACCACCAACCAGTAGATGTTTTCCCATTATCGTTGGTCATCATCCCCTATCATTAACCCAATAGTTAATGGTCATAACCAGTAGTAATGATAACACGTAACCATGACAATTGGCAATGACCATTATCAACCATGATTACTACTGGCTCATGACCATTAACGATAGTAATAACTATTACTACTCGTTATAGTTAACTGCTGGTTATGATCATTACTACTGGTTATGAACCATAATGAACTAGTACTACTGAAGGAACTAAATCAACCATTATTGCCATTATCAACCATTATCAACCATTGTTACTATTGGTAATGACCATTATCAACCATTAACTGGTAGGAACTAAATCCCCCCCTGAGATTTGAGACCTCCTTGGGACCGCTTGGAAAGGAGGGTTATACCTTGGCTTGCCCGCAGCTGGTGCGAGCCCTGGGTGGTGGATGCAGCCACCAGCTATGGTGATTGAAGATATGTTATATACCACTATAAGGGAGCTAATAACCATTATAAGCATGGTTACACATACTCAGTTACCAGTGTTTTTGGGACTACTAGATCTTGGTTTACCATATGCCTACCCAAAAGTAAATCTTGAGATCTACAAGCCATCAAGTGTCTATGGCTATCAATTTGCTTGCCATTTTCCAGCTTCCCATGTCTAAAAGTATTCACTGAGTGAGAATGTTCCCCTGGTATGGTAAACTCCATCGCAAAGCAATTGACGACATGAGGAAATTTGCTTTGCATTAAAGGATAAAGTAAAGGAATTGCAATGGAGGTTAAAACTCCAGTAAACCGTGAGGTAAGTCCTGTAATTTTTTGCTTGTCATTTTGTTGTTAAAGGCCCGACAGGAAAGATCATGCAGCCTGTCCCAGCACCGGTCAGCACTTTGAAGGTCGGATACCGACACTTGCGGAGGACCGATCGCTGACGTCCAGATATTGAACTCGATCCTGTAGCAGTTTAAGGTATATTTCATTTAATTTGATTATGAGGTGCTTGTAAATAATTTTCCTATTAGAATCACGTACGTTGCTATTTCGTTACACGATCGAGTCAGGTATATATGCAGTTTCACATACGCAGTCAATTTCCTTTCCCCAAGCACTAGTCTTGCGCTGGTATTTTATAACGAAGCTGTGCAATCGTTCACAAACGATCAGTTTCCGGACAATAAAGGCGTAGCTCCGCCGCTAGTTCCGTGCGTGCGAAACCTTTGGCATGAATGCCCCTGGTGAGCCCTTGCTTTCTGCACCAGAACAGGAAATAAGCAAAGCAGTACCCAAGTAAGACAGGCCCGCGCTGGTGCCGCTACTTATATTCCAAAATAACAACAAAAAATGTGACTTGCAGCGCATAAGTTGCTGACGTTCAGACGAGGCATCCCGAGAATTGTTTGAGAAGGCAAAGAAAGTCCTGTCGATTTAGGTAAAGCATGGTAAAGATGTTTAGATCCGATTCTGTATGGCTGTTGAACAAAAAGCTTTGTAGAACCTCGTTGATCACCCCATACGGAATTGGATACCAAACCAACACATGATCAAGAAGCTGGCTATGTTGTAGAACCGCATTGATCGTTGTTCATTCTTGATCACCACCCAGCAATCATTGCTTGGAAGATTTTAGAGCTGCTCCAGGGTTGTCTGAGACGCCGAGTCTCAACGCAGTTCACCTGGGATGCTGTCATTGAACAACTTGACCATGATCTATCTATGACTGACCAGTGAATCTATGATTAATTTGGCTTCCTGTCCTTAATTAAAATATTAATATATGATGGAATACATTTACATTTGCACTAGAGATTAAGGAAACCAATTGTTGTCTCCATGACGCCATTGTTGGAAGAGCCTCCCTACGATAGGTAGAAGGAATCCTTGCTGAGCCACGGCTCCGGATTTTCCAGGATGGATCTCCCCTATGAGCACTGGTGGGTGGGGGCTCTCAGTTCATGTGACCATGAGCATGTGGCCTAGGTTTGTTTGGTCATGACTCAGACCTGCATTTGCATCTACCAGGCAACACTTCCCCAGACTGTGGTGATTCATGTTGTGTTGGGTGGCCAGATGAGTATGGCTGCCATAGTTTTGGAGTACTGTACCAGTTTGGGATGACACAAATCCGGATGTGGCGAGGAATTTACATGAGCGAAAGTGTACGCTCATGACTGGCATCCAACCAAAGTTACACTGCAGTGGACAATTCAATCGTTTTGAAATCATATCAATCCTGCAGTGGACTTTGGGGTGACTTGGTTGTCATTCCCCACACACATCCATGTATTGCATATCTACCAACAATTACCCATAAAATCACCAGCTTGTAGGTACAGTATTCGGGTCATTTTCTTTGGAGCCTCCGCATCGAGCTCTATTTGTTGCTCTTGGTAGCTTTCGGTCTGTCAATAAACATGAGGCCAAAGCCAGTGCCTGGCCGCTAGAAGTCGAGAAGTGTCGGAGATTTGTTGGTATTGATGAGTATCAATATGTAGTAGATAGTAACTAGATAGATAGAATAGAAAGAAAACTAGATGGATAGATAGATAGAATTGGATAGATAGAATTAGATAAAATTTGATAGAATTAGATAGAGTTGGGTAGAAATAGATAGAATTAGATAGAGTCAGATAGAATTAGATAAAATTCGATAGAATTAGATAGATAGATGGATGGATAGATAGATAGATAGATACTAGATAGGTAGATAGGTAGACAGATAGATCGATAGATATACAATTACAATGAATATATGAGCAACCGTCAAAACTCCGGCAGTCTAAAAGTATTATTCTGTCGCCATGGGTTTTACGAAATCGTAAAAACATGAGGTAAGCGATGGGACCTTCCCATATAGCGATACCCCTGCTGAATCCCTTGTACTGAATTCCCAAATACTACTTGTTTACACGCAGGCCGTACCCCCCAGAAAATCAGAACATGGAAATGTGCCAAAACTGTGGTAAGCGATGGGACCTTCCCAAATTTGTTCATGGCATTGATTTCGAACCAGAGTTTTGAAAGTCGCACAGATGTCTTTCTGTAGTAGTTATGTAAAAATATATGTATGTATATATATATATATATACATACATATTTATATATATATATACATACATATATATATATATATATATATGTGTGTGTGTGTGTGAAAATAAGCAATAAACGATCCATAATTGTGGCAATCATTCAAAGCCTCATTTACAGACCGCAATCGACCATGATAGGCATTGATCATTTTTAGGGATTCGAGCCTGTGCTGTGACACACCGTGTCCAGGTTCGCTTGGATGGGCCAGTCATCGGCCGGCTTCCTCTCCGCGCTTTGGCCATGGCACAGTGAGTGATGAACCAAAGGAGCTCCTGGTGATTGCGGGGAACGTGAACTGACATGACCGTCCATTGGCTCCCGAAACTAAAGTTCAAAGTATACTTCAATTTGTGTATAAGATATTGGCAATTCGCAATATCTGCGTGTGTATATGTGTGCGTGTGCATAATCATATGCCATACTTGAGTTGGGTGCAACATTGGAGTTTCTCATGAAGTTGAAACTTTCAGGAACCACGCCATGAGTTTTTGAGCCATGGTCATAGCTGCATCGCTTGCTGCAAAACCCAGCTGGGCTTCCTGAAACCTCATTTCCACAATTAGTCACAAGTTATATGCATCAAGTTGCTGCAACTGCTTGATTTGTCTATAGGAAATCGTTTGAGTGTTTGGGGTACCCAGACTGAATGGGTGAAACTTGAGCTATACCAAGTTGTTCCAGATGAACACCCAGCCTCACATGGCACGCTCTGGCACTCGGGTATGGTCTGACCTGCGTAAACACAGCGGGTGGACTGTGCTTGAGGGAAGCATGTGCAGATTGCTGGGGGTCCAACGGGCCAAAGCTTTGAGCAATTTTTTGAACTTCTGGGTGCACCTGTCAGCCAGATGTACCAAGATACTGCGTAATTATAGAGAAAGATTGAATGTTTACAGTACCAGCCATCACATTGCGTATCCAACAAACATGTTTGACTTGTGATAGGAGTCATAAGCCAACTCTGAAATTACCAAGACATACAGTACCAAGACCATATATGAAAAGGTTGTTTTGCATTTCCTTTTGGAACTGGTGATGTTCATTCTTTGACAGGGCCTTGTAGGGTGAGTGCTGTCCGTCGAAAATTTGGGCAGCCCTGATGCTCAAAAAGTGGGCTCAGGTTCCAACCGCAGTTTCAATTCTATGCTCGCCATTCATTGCGTGGATGGAGCATGCGCAATGTATCGCTTTGACAATGTCTCGGACATGCGCCCCTTCAGCATCTGAAGCAAAGATGAGCCAGTCTCCTCATTTGTTCACTTCAAGCAAGGGATATGTATATAGGAATGTAGTCAAACATGATTGTTTGAAAGCGGATGCTTGCTGACTTGTCCGATAGGCAGAAGCAGGTATGTACATATATGAGCTTCGCGTCCCAGTTCAGCTTTTCCTTGCAGACGATGATTTCCAAGATTCTGCTAAAATCGGCCCTGAGTATATGCCAAGGGTTTGTTTTCTAGCTGAGTTGTTGTTTGCTTGTGTTTCATCAAAGACGTCGCAACACAGAGGCTAAAAGGCGTGCATCAAAAAAAGGTGTGCATATTGCTTTGAAGATGACTGCAATGGAATCATTTGTGACGCTTTGCTGAATTCAGACCTGCAGTGAGACAAAGGCCATTGCAAAGGACTTCTCGGTGGTAAAAAGTACAGGCTTGTCGGCATGCAGCCTGCAGCTGAGCCTGATTTACTCTTCCACACTCTTCTCATACCATCCGGTCGCAAGGGGATGTCATGCAGAGCCTCTATGCAATTTGCAGAACCCTGCACAGGCTTGGTTCCCCAAGAAGGAAATGTTTTCGTACGTGATGAAAGCTGTGTGTTTTGGTTGCTTATACTTGTTACCCGTTGACTTTGTGCTGCCATTTCGGTCCACTGCAAGCTGTGATTAATAAGAATCCTGCGAGTTCAGAAAGCGCACTGCACAAGGCCATAGGAATTTCAGGCTGTTGGCTCGTGGAAGCAAAGTCGACCCGCAAGCAACATCAAGCAACGTAGTCGAATTGTATACATCCGCCCTGTTGTATGGGCCAATCCAAAGACTTTGGAAAGCTAGGCAGTCTCTGGATTGGTCCTAGAATGGAGCCTCCCCATAGCACACGCAACTGGATGCATGCCGATGAAACCAAGCTGAAATGTGAGTTGTAGTTCATTTGCAGGTACTAATTGATGATTGCTTGATGCTTCGTTGATGATTAACTGAATTGATTCGCAACTGATGATTCGTTGATGGTTCATGGACGTTCCATGCTGGTTTGTGTGTCCGTCTTTACATCCAGAGCTTTAGCGCCATGGCTGAGTTGGAAACAGTTCTGACCCGACGGCGGCAGGAAGTGGAAGCCAAAGGTGCTTCCTATACCAAGGCAACGGGGGGACACAATGACTTTACCTTTTAGACGAGATCATTCATATCTTAGGGGGGTTCTCAAGCCGTGGGGTTGGTTTATTACTATAAATGGTTGATGAACTGGGTGACAACTGGAGGTACCCTATTTTGCACCCATCTATAAGAAGTGCGCAGCTCGTTGAAGGGAAGCTTAACTTGTTGCCCCAACTCCTTTCCAACTGATTTCAGAGGTATTAGAAATATGATGAAGTATGAAAATCCTTTTATACCCCAAACATTTTCAACTTCAGGAATGTCAATGTGGCCTTTCATCACCATTGTCCAGGATCGAATGGGCCGTGCTGATGCCGTTTGGTACGAGCGCACGGAGGGTCAGTTCAGTCCCCGGCATTCGGATCGCCCGGTGTCGCGTCTGCAGTCTGCTTCGCCCTTTGGATTTCGGGAGCCATCTGAACCGCCCCCGGAGATGCCGCCCCGACCGAACCTCGTTCGGAGACGCTCCACCGATGCCACCCTGCAAGCGACCAGAGAGCCGCCCGATCGGGTGCGGCGGAGCTTTCCACAGCGCATGGCCAGCGGCACTGTCACTTGGTTGGTGAAACAATGCTTCAAAAATGAAAAAGTATATAAAAGTATATGATATGTCTTAACTTAGATTAGTGCTTTAATGCATCACTTTCACATAGTTATCATAATTGTAGTCACTATTGGTTGATGGTCGGTTCGGTTCTTAAACCCAACGATGAATATGATGGTATGGTTGAGGGTTAAGGATGATTATTGCTTGCTAATAACCTCAATGATGGTATGGTTGACGATCATCATTCCTAATAAACCCCACGGTTTACTGTTATTAGTAACTAATTGACCCCAACTGTTATATTGCTATAATAACCCAACGGTTTATTGTTCATTTGTGAACCCTGTCTTAATTGGTCATTCAACACAGGAAAACCATTTGGCTGTCGGTCAAAGCCCCGTGCCCCTAGTTCCCTATCATTAACCATTGTTTTCCCTACAGGATGGTTGGTTATTATCCCTCATTATTGTTGGTTAATATTGACCAATAGCTGTGTGTGGTCGCATTGGACTGAGGCTTTGAAGGCACCGGTGCGTCACATTAATTCACGAAATGCATCACCTGCGCGGTCCTTGTCGGCGGCAGCGCGGGAAGATGCTGTGGACAAGGCTAAACTGTGGTAGTCATGGGCTGCGGCTAGGGGTGGTTAGTGATGACTTAATGATGGAAACTGTAGTCAAGCTGAGAACCATGATGCAATGATTAGTAGATGTTGTTGAGTGATGATTCAGCGATGGTCACAGTTCACAGTACGAAAAAGTGGTGAGAAGCATGGTCAATGATGCACAACGATGAATACTGATGAACAGTGGTCAATCTTGACTGCTAGTGGTTGTCAGTGGGTTGATGGGAAAGCCCACCTGGGGAACCCATGGTTGCAGCACCAATGCTGGGGGGGTTCCCAGCGTAGGTTTGCCGGTTCGCCCATCAAGCGCTGGGAGGAAACCACCAGGGTTCCTGGTGACATGAGATGCCCTTGGGTCAGCTGCGCCAGGGGCCAACCACGGTGGCAGAGCTGAAGGCACAGCAGAAGGCCAAGGGGCGATGCCATCATGTGCTTCCAGGTTTGGTATATACCGTGCCTTAATTAATTAATCAAGGGGGTAGGCTCACCTCCTGGATTATCCTGGATTATTTTTTTTGGATTAATTAGTGGATCAATTTTCAATCGAGTCGTGGCAACGGGGGGTGGAAATTAACAAAGCTTAAGAGCTGGAATGAAAATGGATTAATTTTCCAACTTCCATTGCTCTATTTTGCGACTTCCATTGATTTGTTTTCCAACTTCCATTGCTCTGTTTTCCAACTTCCATTGCTGAATTTGTGTTGCCAAAAATGAATAAAGATGACACGTGGTGATTAGTGGAATTTGTGGTGATGATTTGTAAGGATTCATTCTTTGAAGGGGTTGCCATGGAGATCCCCCAAAGGTAAAGTATATGGGGAGCGGGGGGGGGGGGCGGGGCGGCCCAAAAAATCTAGGCAATATCATCCGCGCTGCCAATATCCGAAAAATCCAGGGCCCCCCCATTAAGGCGCCCTATATGTTTTGGTGTAACCAAATGATAGTTTACTTGGATGCCAAAGTCACAATCTCTTTTCCCTTGATAGCCTATTGTGCTGGCCGAATGCTTTGCTTTTTCTGCTGCACTGGTGTTGATGGCGAGTGAAAGTGAAAGTTCAGAAGAAGGTGTTCATGAAAGATAGCAACGTATATATATATATATAAATATATATAGCAGTATCATATGCAAGAAACCCTCCCACCAGTGGATTTGTTCAGGAACCTTATCTTGGTTGGTGGTTACCAGGAGTGTCCGTGGGTCCAGGAGGCACCCGCTGCCTCCCGGACAGCAAGCAGTTCTTCAGCGGGAGAGCTCAGAGCTATCGATCCTGTGAGTGGCCCAGCCGCTGCACCCGTAGTAGGTTGCGATCTCAGTTGGTTAATCATGGTTATTCATAGGGGATAAATCATAGGGATTAATAGGGATTAATTAAATAATTGATTAATAGGGAATAATCACTGATAATTACCAAGAACAAGATCTCTATGAGTCGGTTGGTCAATAGTGGTTAGCTAATAATAGAGGATATGATCAAGCAATAATAGGGTATAATGGTTAATCATAGATGATAGTGGGGGATATCTCTATGAGTCGGTGAAAGAAACACGCCTGCATGCCAGCAGAGCAGTCACACGCCGGGCGGGCTACAGGATGAACATCTCGAGAAAATCTGGTTGATCATGATTGAATGATTCATCCTCCAGAGGATTGATTTTTCTGGGGGAAGTAAGTTCCAAGAATTTGCAGTTGGCCCCGGCCATATGTTTTGGTAATGACTGATTGGTAGTGAATCATGTAGTGCTTGGTGCAGTGGTGCGCTACCAGTATGTGGCAGATGTGGCACTACAATTGCTGTACATTAATCATGACAGTGACCATTTGTCACCAGGCATCGCTACACAGACTCTGCATTCACAATAGTGCTGTAACTAGTACATTAATTACAATTGCAAATCATGGCAATCATGGTGAACGATGTTGATGAGTGGTCAATAATAGCCTATTAATAGTATTAAGCATTACGAGTAGGTACGGCATAAGGCATTGTTGGTGCAAGTCTTGAAAATAACAACTTGTAGTTCAACTACTAGTAGTTGTATATGTAATTACTGTGGCTATGCCGTACCCACGCCGTACCTGCTGTGATGCTGATTATGCTATAGCAACGGTACCTACTCGGCACCAACCGCTGACGACGTAGCGACAGTCAGGCCAGTACCATCAGCTGCGAGGCGAAGGGAGGTTCTGGGCGGCCAAGATGGTCATAGGAGATGTAGATTGATATCGATAGATGAATAGATGAATAAATAGATAGGTTGATAGATAGATGGCTGGGTAGATAGATTGGTGGATAGATAGATAGACAGACAGACAGATAGATAAGTAGATAGATAGACGGACAGACAGATTCATAGATAGATGGCTAGGTAGATAGATAGGTAGATAGATATTTAGCTAAGTAGATAGATAGATTGATAGATCGATGTGACGTAAGTGAGAAGGATGATGATTTGGTGATAGATGTAATCAAAGGACTTGATATGATGATAGATGAAACAATCAAACGTGCCCCATTAGGAGGTGATGGTAGATGTAAAACAATTAGATGCATCCTGTAAGCGGTGATCTATTTTGCATATGGGGGTACTTACTGTGCACGGATGTAAATGTAAACCCCATCACATGCGGAGATATACAATGCAACTACCCTTGGCCCAACGAGGTAATTCAGCAGCAGTGTTGGGGATTGAACAAGATTGATCTGCGGAAAGCCGCACCGCGACTACGACCACTGTTGTGTGTTCATGAGAGCATGGAAGGGGCTCGACACAAACTCACAGAATCCACAATCTGTGTTGCATCCATGGTTTTTACCTATCAATGCCACATTGTTCTACAAATTTTGTGTTTGGATTTCAAACCTCCGCACACGCCTTTAGCCACACAGAGTGTGGATTTAGAGGAAACCAACAATTATGGCAAAGTAGCTAACATTTCGTGTTTTGACCTGCCACTGAAGAGGATAATTCTGACACAAGTGCCAAGAGGCTCCGATGAAAAGCCGTGTGTTGGCGGTTTCCAGGTCTCAGTGCGCTCAGAATTTACGGCTCAGGGGTTCTGCCAAAGGAAGCAGAGTTGAGCTGAGTGTCAGCAGACTTGCAGTATCACATGGATTCGTTTGAAGTCTGCTGTATTGGCTGGTTGATAATGGTTGAAAAATAGTGGACCATTCTATGGGTTTTGTTGATAAT
>VSDK01011271.1:356160-358660 GCA_009767595.1 Symbiodinium kawagutii | reverse complement strand
ACGGTCATTTCAGTGAACACACACAATGGTTCACCAACATGTTCAAGAATTCAATTTACAGCATGTGGGTCCATAATGTTGGTCATCCATTATAGGTCTATACCACTAGGTGGTGTTTATCCATATTTATATATCCCACTTGGATAAACTGAACATAAAGTCCACACTGGTCATCCCCACCATCCATGGCTGTACATTTTTTCACCGCACGTTGCGGCAAGTGGGAAACCGTTGACGCAGGCACCGGCCCCCGCAAAGTCGGGCAACAACTTTGCTTCACAAGCGACGCATGGGCTGCATGGGCGCTGCCCCTCCGAAGCCACTTGTGATGACTTCGACGTTGAACTCACGTGGAGCGTGGCAGTGGTGGGCAGTGCAGGCTCTGGGAAGAGCAGTTTGTTGAGAAGATTCTGCGGAAAGACTCTCAACTTGGAGTGGCCTGGCTCCAGAGTTTTTGTTTTAATATGTTTCTTTTTATTGTGTGTTGCTGTTTTTGTTGATCTGGAATTTAGTTGCCGATTTTGTATGGGGAATTAATGTTTTCAATGGAGTTTGGGTCAATTTGAAAACTGTAATTATTCAGGTCTTCTGCACGGATTGAATATTTTACCCTGCTCACCTTTGACCTCAGGTATCAACAAACGTTCGTCACAGACTTTCTGGAGAAGAGACTGGAGCTGGATGGCGATGAAGTAACATTTCATCTTTGGGATACTCCAGGCCTGTTCATCTGGGGGTTCAGCCTGGCAGTGTTTTTGCTTTGACCTGCATGAGGCATTGACGATCCTCGCTCTTTGGCAGAGAAGCACTGCATGCGAGCCAAAGCCTGTGTCGTTGTCTATGCAGCCAGCAGCAGGACGCCATGGTCATTGTACTTCCATGCATAAGCACCTGCGAGCAGGGGCAGTCACTATCGATTGGTTTGAAGGGTAAACTACGACATAGACTTCGGAGCTTTTCATGCAGAGTTTTTAACAACTCTACACATTTGGATTGCCTGTGCAACGTTTGTCGACTTCACTGATCTTCCTGGGCTGTCGATGGTGTTTCCGAAATCCTGGCTTCCATACCAGAATGATCACTTTGGAATTGTAAGGCACACCCATGAAAGCCAATGAAATCCAATGAACATGCCGGCGTTCACTGAGCGTTGATGGGGGACTATACTTCCTCGCTGAACGTAAACTACCATTGCTCATTATGAGATTGTTTATTTTGCAGTTGAGCATTGCTTCAGAGTGCTATGACTATGACTATGACTGTTGACGTTTCTTTGGATGATTTTCGTCTGCAAGTACAGAGTTGGTTTGGCACTAAGCAGATGGATCGACCCTGCGACAGGCTTCTTGACAATAATCCATTCACATCATGGGATGAAGAGTGTCAGAGACACCCGTTTGTACATCATTATATGGTCATGCTACCCAGTTTAGTGTTCATGAACCCCCCTAGAACCCCCCCAGTGGATGATCACCTCTTAAACATTGAACTCAATTCATTCAGCAGTGCCGTATTCCACTGATGTGACATCCAGGAGGTCCTTCGAAGCCGCAGAATTGTGGATGGCGATGTTGGCAGAGCTGTGCCCGCAGAGTTTGTTGGCAACCTGACTGAAGGATCCCGAATGGAAACCTATGGAAACCACTGGCTGTTCGATAAGAGGTTTTTGCCTATTAGGGGATGTAGGAGGATTGATAGATGCAACTCCCCCCTTACCAGGCAGCACATTTGCTTGCGGATTTGTGTTTGGGTGTTTTGCACTCTTTCTGAACTCACAAGTCACGCAACCGATTGTTGGCAGCAAACTTTGAGTACTGTGTGCATGATGCCTGAAGATTGGACATTCGCTATCTTTGAAGTGCTAGTGGATGATGTCAATGGTTTATTCGTCATGGATGATTGCAGTGATAGATCTAGATCAATCATGGTGGATCATGGTAGTTTACCATGATCAATCATGGTCAATCATGGCAAAAGCATGGTGGAAACTACCATGATTAACCACGATTTATCTAGAGATTTATCCATGGAAAAGCTCATGAATTTCATGAATTCCTGTCCTCCCTGATATCCTGGCCCCGCGGTGCCGGCACGCTGAACGGCAGGTCATGGTCCGCTGGGAGCTCTCGGAGCCTTGGGACGTCGCTGTCGAAGAGGCTGAGGCACTGGCCACCAAGCTGCTTGGGCGATGCTCAGGTTGCTGGTTTGATAGGGGGTATTTTACCTAAGATGGCTATTGGTCAATATAAATCAACCAACGTTCATGGGGGATTTCCACCAACAATAGGGAAATCAATGGTAAATGGTGGGGAACCAGGGGTACGGGGTGAACTGACCCACAGCCACATAGCAACGGAAAATCACCATATTTTATAGAGAAACCCTGGGAAACCATCAACAATTGGTCGATTTTCCATTGCTAGATCACCCGAGGGTAACCATTTAGAACCGTGAACCCCTAATAACCATTGACATCCATGAACCATTAATAGGAGCGGTT
>VSDK01011271.1:311307-356150 GCA_009767595.1 Symbiodinium kawagutii | reverse complement strand
CGGTTCACCATTTTTCGCCATTTGAAGAGGGTTTCAACCATTAATAATCGTTAATACTACTGGTTAATAATGGTGAATAATGGTTGGTAAAGGTGAAGTTACAAGGACTATAGCCATTAATAGTGGCTGATAGGGAATGATGACCAACAACAATGGTTAAACAACTATTGGCTGGTGCTTTGATTGAACAAGTATTTATTAGTTGGTGCTTTGATTTACTTTTCTATTGTCCTCTGTAATTATCAACAAACGGTGGTTGATTGCCTCTTTTCATTCCCAGGTTTATTCACAAAGGGTTGAAACCACCAACGAGTTGTGACCTCCAAGACTAGGAGATGTTATGAAACAATGCTGGATCCGTATCTACGGCTGTTCAAACCCCCTGGGGCTGGTGATTGTGATCTCAGCTCTGGTGATCATGAGCCTACTTTGTTCAGCAAGAGGACGTGGTTTTCCCAAAGGGTGGTTGTCCGTTGTCCCAGAGCCCAAGCTATAATGCGTGCGTATGTGCGCCATAGAGGTCCGTATGAAACCACAGTGACTATCATTTGTGTTGTTGTTGTTGTTGTTGTTGTTGCTGTTGTTGCTGTTGGTTGTTGTTGGTTGTTCTTGGTTGTTCTTGGCTGTTCTTTGTTGTTCTTTGTTGTTCTTTGTTGTTCTTTGTTGTTCTTTGTTGTTCTTTGTTTGTTGTTTGTTGTTTGTTGTTTGTTGTTTGTTGTTTGTTGTTTGTTGTTTGTTGTTTGTTGTTTGTTGTTTGTTGTTTGTTGTTTGTTGTTTGTTGTTTGTTGTTTGTTGTTTGTTGTTTGTTGTTTGTTGTTTGTTGTTTGTTGTTTGTTGTTTGTTGTTTGTTGTTTGTTGTTTGTTGTTTGTTGTTTGTTGTTTGTTGTTTGTTGTTTGTTGTTTGTTGTTTGTTGTTTGTTGTTTGTTGTTTGTTGTTTGTTGTTTGTTGTTTGTTGTTTGTTGTTTGTTGTTTGTTGTTTGTTGTTTGTTGTTTGTTGTTTGTTGTTTGTTGTTTGTTGTTTGTTGTTTGTTGTTTGTTGTTTGTTGTTTGTTGTTTGTTGTTTGTTGTTTGTTGTTTGTTGTTTGTTGTTTGTTGTTTGTTGTTTGTTGTTTGTTGTCTGTTGTCTGTTGTCTGTTGTTTGTTGTCTGTTGGTTGTTGTTGTTGTTGTTGTTGTTGTTGTTGTTGTTCTTATTGTTGTTCTTATTGTTGTTCTTGTTGTTCTTGTTGTTCTTGTTGTGAAGCAAGAGGAATTCTCGAGTCACCTTGAGTCATGGGAACGTGGCACCGGCTGGGTTTCCAGCAATGGTCAAGTGGCTAGGGTGCATACCGTGGCACCAACCTGTGAAGATCCAGTGACCAGAATAGTCGATCTATTGAGATGTTCATGCGTTCACTTTTGGGATGATTGGTAGTGACTCATCGCCATGTCGTTTTTCAACGATGCAACTAGCTCTCATCAAGAAACCAGTGCCGGGTGCCATCCTGGCCATCATCGTTTGCTGGGCGGAGGGCATAGCATATTCCGGCAGGGCTACGGGTTTCTTTTTTGCCGAATGTGGCGAGGCCACGGCCAACCGTCTCGATCCGCGAGATCCCAATGATTGACCCACAGCCATGTCAAACGCCACGAAGCAATGATGTGGGTCATGAGTAAATCCCAACTTGTCAAATCATGTGTCAAACCAGTTGATCATGAGAACACAAACACTCAACTCATTTGAGTTTACATTGTTGGGATTGTCACAATAGCCGCTTCCTGCAGATTTACCCTTTTGCCAGTGTTTCGATGATGCTAAAGCACAGCTACTGAGGCTTTGCATCCAGCATTTCTCTGTGGAAAGAAGCTTGTTTGCAAAAACCATGACACCCAAATCACAATCATTGATGTCACAGCATTATTCATGCGCAGGCTTTTATCACATTCGATCTTGGCACATACGGTAGATTAAATCCATGTCGTGAACGAGTTGTTTGGGTGATTCCAATGTATTCTGGCAAAGGGAGGCTTCGAACATGCCTCATGTGCTGTGGGGTGAGATGTTTGATCCTGATATGAGTGTCTTCGAAGAAGAAGCACGATGACTGGATGAACAGAGTATGAGGTGTTCACGTCAACCAGCAGGACTAGTAAGAGACCAAGGTTGCACTGTATTTCTTGGGAGTGACTATGGGAAGACGAATCATTCAGATGAAGTGCTCCGCAAAACTGATGATTTTGAGATTATCATAGGCAGGTTTACCCAATGGACTGTGTCCAAAAGTTCCTGTACTTGGGAATGCTGATCATCATAGAATTCTTCAGCAAGATGCGGCGCATGCGCCAGCTGGAGTTTCAATTGTTTGAAGTTAGTATACTTATAAAGGTTCTCAAGTAGGACATTAGAATTTGAGGCTATTCAACGTATTTTTTAGACCATACTATACCTTCCAACAATTCCTTCACAAGGGGAAGCTTGTCATAGCTGCTTTGACAGCGCACTGGCAAATGGAAGGGAGCCCGCTTCACTTTGTTTCACCACCGGCGCCCAAGGTACCAGCGATGCAACTGAAGTCTTTGTCTTCTTGGCCAAGGACACAGACATGCTCGGGTCATTACCAACTACAGTACTCAATCACCACAAAAATTGTCGGTGACAATCATGAGAACATCTATATGAACATCTCGACCCTTCTCTTGAATCTGTCAAAGCCCATGGACACCACGCAAGTCATTTGAACAACCACAGCCATTGGGTACGGCTCGGTCAGCTAATACTGCACATTGTCAGAAGTAGTGGGCGCAATCCAAGTCCTTCCGAACAAACACAGCCATTGGGTACAAACTACTGGACACAAAAAATCTGTCAATGTGTCCGGCTCTTCACAACAGCTTAGGGTGCGGCTCTCAGCTGCAGGAGCTGTTGATGAGGCATCAGCAACTTGAAGAGCGATTGCGCTGTGGTGAGACCGTGCAAGGGCTTCAGTGGCCTGGCGATGGAAGCCAGTTCTGCGAACCTCGCGGCCGATTGGGGTCACCTTGTTAGTATGTTTATGTATTTTTGGCATGTGCATGGGATGAGAGTACTTCTTGAGTACCTCAATCGTACAACTCTTCCATCACTGAAAGGTTTTGAAGCCTGGGAAGCTTCTCATTTGGTATTTTCATGTATTTTGGAACATTACAAAGTCCTCAGTTGCAGGAAGATTGGGACACATGGGACCACGGGAGCCTCACTGATGTTCAGCTTTTGAAAGTGAACAGCCAGAGTGCATGTCAATTTTTGAGTCTAGAGCAAGTGCATGAAAAGAAATGGTTAGATGTTCGCCTTTTATCGATGTAGATAGTATTCGATTGCTATATAGAGCTTGAACTGCCTATCAAGTGCTCATGGAAATTGCTTTGTGGACAGGTTTCGGGTTTTGGGGGACACCGTTGCAGTATGACTCGCTATGACTCACACCTTGCTGACTGTGCGCTGAGGTGGGCGGACTCTCCCAACACAGCATGGTTTGAGCCTGGCGATGCCTCGCAAAAAAGTGGCGATACAGCACGCGCTGGCCGAGCGCGATTGGTATCTTGAAACCTGAGCTACCAGTGGGATCCACGTCTTGAAGTAGTCTTGAAGTAGTGATCAGTTAGACTGAAAATGACTGAAACAAGAAACTGATCACTACTTCAAGTGGTGAACTTGCTGAACACCAGTTGTTGTTCACATTCGATTTGTGAATCAACTGGTGTCCATGTGTTTCTCTTTCGAGTGTTTCTCGGCTGTCACCCGCAGTTGCCATCCCAGGTCAGACAGAAGTAAACGGGTAATGTTTGTAAGGCATTGTATTGCGCTGTTCGGTTAACATCCGCACTGCTTTGTAGACTATTGTAGTATAGCGATGGGGCCGAATCAGTTGAGATCCCATTGGATTAAGACAATTAGATACAATTAGAATGTCATTGTGTGTGTGTGTGTGCAGTGTCAAGGCAGCCACTCACATTTGTTTTTGTCATCACAGATTCTGACAATTTCTGACCATGAGCCCCAAACGGAAGCATTGCAGAGAGAGAAAGAGTGGAAGAAGATATGCAAATGACCAAAACGATATCGTCGAGGCCCGAATTGGCTTAGTCCATTCCACAATATCCTATCAAGACATATAGATTATAACATATTGATATTGTATAATCCATAGTTTACTTTGCATGTTTGTTTTCACATGATACAATATACCTATATCATTCTCCAAAAAATATATACTGAGTATACCTATATCATTCTCTTACGACAAATACACTTGCACCAGTTGACCCCTACACTTCTAAAGTACATCTCCATATGGCTGTGGGTCAAAACCCCTGGTTCCCCACTGTTAACCATTGATTTCCTTACAGTTTGCTGGTTATTATCCCCAATTAGTTTGTTGGTTAATATTGACCCATAACCATATAGTTGGTATATCCATATACTTGTTATATCATCCACCAGTTTGTTGGTTGTTATCCACCATTACTGGTTGGTTAACATTGACCCATGGCCATATGAATCCACCGCAGGCGGTTGCACCTCCACGAGCGCCAAAGAGTCCTCCTCGTGGGGGCACCATGGGGACCAGCGGTGGTGGTAGATCAAGGTCTGGACTCTGGACCGCCGCTGATATCAGACGGCCCTGGTGCTTACGCTCCGGCAGTCCCTAAGCTGGTGGCGTGAAAAATCACCCAATTTCTGTAAGGGTTTTAACATGTTTTAGCTGTAAACATGGGTGATCTTCAGCTTCAGGGACTGCCGGAGGGTATGGATTAAGGGTCAACCATGGTGTTAAGTAGCATGTGTTCAGATTTATGAGTATTAGATAGTAAAAATGATTTTGTTGATAACTCTTGGCAAACTAACCTGGAAATGGAAAATCCACCATTTTGGCAACCGAAACCCCTGGGAAATCATCCATCTATGGTGGATTTTCCATTGCCATCTTAGTTCACCAGAGGGTAATAACTAAGCAACCGTCCACAAACAACCAAGGTACCGCCAGAACCATGTGCTTACCCGTCCAAAGGAATACTTTTTGAGGATGATTTATTGTCCATTTTTTGGGGTCTTATAGTCCCTTCACCCCTTCAAAAAGCATTTGGAACGCAACCCAACCCAAGGTGTTATCCTTCATAAGTAATACCCCGGTGGTTTATCTTCAAACAAACCTGATCAGAATTTGGAGTAGTTACAAGCTTAGAACTTCTCATAAGACCAGAAACTCGCTACCAGAAACATGTGTGAAACAACTGATTCAGACCATTGGTGCTGGCGGATGATACAGCAAACGGGGTTCTTGGATGTACATGTTCACCACTACTTTCGCCATTAAGAATCGCTGGTGATGCATTTGACCGCTGGATCTCCCACGCCTGATGCTGAATGACAGTGCAGTGAATGACAGGACATGTTTTTGACGCGCCAGAGGTACGTAACTGGCTCACTTTGGGGGCAAGAATGTCAACAGTCACGGGTAGGAGACAATCTATTTGGAATCTATAGATTAAAAGTGAGCAAAACTATTTGAAGATAAGAGTGGGATATCCAACTGTTCTAATTAGCAACAAAGCCAGCGTTGTCAACAGAAGTACAGGTTACTTACAGAGACTTGTCAGAGCTGCGGATAGCCAGCGTGGCACACCCAGTGCGGATAGCTCTGCATGATCTGAGGATGGGGCCCAAAAACTATCCATTTCATAGTGCCCTATTGTTGATGGATGAACAAAGCCTCGTCATCCATCAACAATGTTGATCACAAGCACTGTGATGATGAACAAGCCTCATCATCATCATCATCATCATCATCATCATCATCATCATCATCATCATCATCATCATCATAGTTTTACATAACACCTATTGTCATTTAGCATTGTGTTGAACAACCCTGGTTTTGATGAAGCATACTTATATTTTTTATATGTTTATCAATTTGTGACCATAGTCAACACTACTGGCATTCAAATCATTGTCGAATTGATCATTTGATTTAAAACACATATGGTGGTTTCTCAAAATAGGGGACCCCCCAAATCATCCATTACTAGTCATTTATAGTAATAAACCAACCATTTTTGGGGGTCCCCTATGGTCCCCTATTTTTGAGAAACACCCATATATTCTCAATCATACAATTAAGCAACGTAGACAATGATCCTGCTGACCATTCACCAGAATTGACATCAGCCCTCAAAAGCGGCACGTATTGGCCATGCTGGCGCCACAGGTGCAGCCGCCAAAGCTCGTGGCACCACCGGCTGGAGACCCAACGAAAAGCCAGCATGGAGCTACCATTCAGTCAGTTGTCCTTGGATGATGTATGTGATGCCATGCTTACACATGTGTGGTGCATGATAGTTGGAAAGCACTTGATGATGCTTAATAATGTATGAATGAAGTACACAGTTGTTGATAAAAGTTGATAACGGCTCACGTTGATTGATGCGTCCACCGGTGAAGCAACATGTAGTTTTCACGGCCGCGCATTGGTTTACAAAAAAAACAACATACTGCCATTAATGTACGACAAACTACCATATGAAATACTTGCAAGCTTGGTGACAAGAGAACTGTCAGTTCGCAGATATATACGAAGTCCATAAACCCTCTCATATGTTTGATAATGTGTATATTATGTGCAAAAGTCCAAGCCCAAGAATGAATGTTTCCAGCACAAAACTACAGCAGTTATGAAGATTCCTTATTGCTTCGAGGGTTCCAGTACCTCACCACAACAATCCAAAGAACTGCAGCACCAAAGGCGGCAGCCACGTTGCAGTGCTTGTAGTCGTGCGCGTCGTCGGGGCGAGGTGAAAGCTGTGGTGCTAAGGCAAGCTCGTCAGGCGCGGAAGAATGTTGGATCGGTATCAATAAACCATCACCGGTTTACCTGAAATGGCTATGGGTCAAGCAGCTATGCGATGGTCCAGGTTCATGATGTGGGAACCAGGGGTACGGGGTTTTGACCTACTGCCAAATAGCTTTCGATTCATCAAACAAAGGGGGTTCATTACTCATGGATCTACCCTTGATGTTTGGGTCCACTGAGGGTCGAAAACATGTCGAAACGATCGGTGTTGTACCACCAAAATTTGTAGGTTGCGAACCAGGATGTACAGTTCTGGGAGGGATTGTTCTACGCAATTTACGGACAGTCCCAACATATACAGAAAATTTAGAGGTTTTGAGATAGACACAAATAAGATTAGAAGGAATTTGTGGGAAAGACTAGAACATTCAAAAGACTCTACACTTTGACATTTCTAGTGATTAACATACATCAAATGACCCAAAGGGTGCCGCATGCTCAGACACCCAAACTTGGAACAGGTCGACCAAAGCACAGAGCGAGGCCAGAATTGAGAAGACCTGCTGTTAAGTCTGGAGGCACATTTTGCTGCTCAACGAACGCCAGCGTCGATAGCAGTTGTATGCAGTTGTGAAATTTTCGAAATTAGCAGTAAATCACTTTGATGCGTAGGGCATCCTTGCGGACTGGCATCCTATAGAAGGATTGGCATCATCAAGCAATCCATAAGCATTCACTATGTTATTGCAATGCTATAGGGACTTCGTCTCAAGAAGGGATCTCAGCATGATCAGAATGGACCATTTCGGTGATTGGTTGGAACCCAACATGGGTACGCTCGGAAGTGGTCCCCTCCTCGGAAACCAATCCGCGTGCATCATTGTGGTACTGCTTGGCAGGTGCCAAGGGTGCTGGTAAGGCGGTGGCAAAAGGTGGCGAAGGCAAAGGCGGCGCGGGGGTGGGATCCGCGCATCTTGTGGAATCATAGGAAGTCCCCTTGAGACCAAGCAGATGCGCCGGGAATGGTACTGGAGATGGCAAGTTGTATCACCATTCGTGTGAGGTACTGATGGCAGGTGACCAGAAGGTGGGATTGTCCATCAGTGCTGGTATATGATGGTACCATCGGTCATCACAAAGTGGCTGTAGTCAAAAGGGAAGGCGGGTTACTTCCATATGGATAGGCCCAGATTTAGGGACACGGGGAAAACTGCTACAGGATGGGTGCGCAAATTTCGATAAATTTGCGCAAACAATTGTGGTCAGTGCTGCCAGTAGTTACTTGATGGCAGTTCATGTTAAGGAGCATCAGAATCTCGTTTGAGGTGCCCATTGTCCAGAGGTTGCAGTACTGTAATGAAACGCTACTGGATGCATTGGTATGCATGATCATGTGCATACATATTATACCGCATAAAACTATGCAATTGATTCATACGATTTGGCACATCATGTCCTCGGTGCATAGCAATTACTCATCCCCGCTCATCAGATCTGCAGACTACGATATTGCGAATGTAGATATGTGCTTGCATGCTACTGGTATACCTGTATAAACACTGAAGTTTGAACATGTATGCATGTCTCAAAATAATAGTTGCTCATCAGGGTCAATGTCATTTCTGCATCCAACTCGAAGGTGCTGCCAGCCGCCCCTCCAGAGTGGATTCGCTCGTGCCAGAGACTGCTGGCCAAAGTTCAGGCGCGTTCGTTCTGATCCCCTATTTTGTAATTTCAGAAACAATTATGATGATTGTTAATTGTGGGATATTATGAGTAGGATAATTTTCACCACAACCTTCTCAGAACTATGAACCATTACAAACCATTACTATTACACAAAGATTAATCAGAAAGCATGTGTTTCAACTTTCAGGGCTTGCGAAAGGTGAAGCCTCTCCTGATGTTTTTCAGGTGTGTGGCTTGTTTCAGCACGTGTAATCCCAACCCGGGATGGAGCGAGCCACCCCTGTTTGATTAATAGGCGGTATTGTGGATCCCCCCAAGTTTGCCAACTGGTTTCCTCTGAAAATGGTACAGTTGATAAGGATGAAAAAATGATGACGCCAAATTTCATAAACCTACAGAAATGATGACGCCAGGGTTAGCATTCCACGAGGCATGTGTGACTGAGGTTTCCCAGGCGGTGCTGCTACAATTCAGCGGCCTCCAGGATCTCCCGAGCACAAAGGAGCCGGAGATGAGGAAGGTGCCGGGGCTCGGGGAATCCCAAGCGCGCTCTTGCGGATATGTTCCAGTGATAAGGTATGAGAAGGTTGATATTTGGTGGATACATGGTCCATGTATGGTTGATATATGTTCGATATTTGGTTTAAAAAAACATTGTTTGATATACATGCATGTTTTCATGATGTTTTTCGATAATCTCCCATGAGCCTTCAAATTTCTTCCCTACAGGACCGATTGATCCGGTGGTGAGCAGCAGGCTGCATGCCTGGCCTCTTTTTTTGGTGTGTGTGTGTGGGTGGTGGTTGTCAGGTTTTTTCATGCTACCAAGGAAAAGGGACCATCGGCATAACATGAGAATGCATGACATCAATTGACATAGTCGCATAGCCATTGCATGCCCTCCCTGTAATCAGCATAGCCTACCTGCTTCCACAGGTGACGTGTCGCCTACATCCACAACGCCCATGTTGTTGGAGACCATTAAGCGCCGCCACGTGAAGCTGTCAACGATTCAAAGCGTCGCTGATGTCCAAGGCAGCAACAATCCGGACTTGATGATTGACATTGAGTCGTGACAATCATGATGGTGGTTTCGATTTCTTTTACCTTCAACATCTTTCAACTATACCTGGAGGAAGCGTGTAACTTGGGATGGGCTGTAAGCACCAACCAGGCTGAAGAAAGTTTCAGACGGTTCTGACCGTCGAAGAAGAAGCACTGTACAAGTTTTGCAATTGTAGTTTCTCCTAAACTGTGGCACAATATGATACTTAGACTTAGAAAGCTAAGAGCAGGTGTATATAAGTACTCATGTGTTTCACTGCATATTTCTGGTATGTTTAATTGTCATCATGGCAATTACCAACTGCATTCGCAATTGCAATTACCGTCATCGGGGCAGCGATCACCGCCCATGCCACGAGTACGTTTTTTTCATCATACTTACTGTATTACTGACCAGCGTACTGGTCATGTTAGTTTCTATCATCATTGCACATGACAGTTTGGAGATGCTGATTGTTCCAACCAACATCATTGATCTTCCAAACATTGCCAACATCCCGAAAAGCGATCAACCCAGAACTGAATGATGGCGAGCTGGCTAATTACAAATATTGTTTGTCGCACCTTCGATTCAATATGGTGGTTTCTCAAAATAGGGAGCCCCAACATTGGTTGCTTTATTACTGTACGTGGTTCATAATGGATGATCTAGGGGTGCCCTTATTCTCAGATATTTTCAGACACCACCACATGATTTGTTTATTCATGACATGATCTTATATGATTCAGTATGTGTCTGTACATGGTTAATCATGGATGATTTAGGGGTGCCCTTATTTTCAGAAACCACCATTTGTATCCATTTGTTCTGTATTTCCAGAAACCATATGATTTGTTTTCTTCATGACTTAAATGATACGTTTGACCAACGGCACTTGAACCGACGCTTCCTGTAGGCGAGGACGAGACGCCACCAGGATCGGCTGCGCAGCTACCTGGCCTTCCCGGATCAGAAGCGTCGCAAGGCCGTGGGAACTCCGGTGGATGGCGGAGCCATTGGTTCGTGAATCACCAAAGCAAGATGTGGGTGAACCAACCAGTAAAGCTGGTTTATGGTTCATAGCTAATTTATCTCAATGGTCAATGATGGGGGATGATAATTAAGATAATAGGATATGGAGACATATAGGATCGATCGGATTAGTTGTAGGGGATATAAACCAACTATATGGCAAGCTGCCAAAAAAAAAACAAACCTGTCCTTTCATTATTTGGGGGGTTTAGAAATAGGGACAAGAGATTAACTATTGATTACCCGTCGATTGCCTACAATTACCCATGATTGAGAATCTGTTTCACGGCTATGAATCATTGATGGGCCATTCGTTTGTTACCTATCATGAATCATCATGAATGCGTTAGAACTCACTATGATTAAGCCTTGTACATCAACACGTTTTTGCCAACATTTTTTTGAATCATCAACCGTTGACTATCGGATTAACCATTGGATTGAGCATTAGATTAACCATTGAACCGTTCATTCACTATTCATCAATGATTAACCATCATTAACCATTGAGCTAGCCATTCAAATTCACAATTCATCGCTAGTCAGCAGATGAACCTTTGAGACCAACCCATAGGTGGTGAACGCGGTGAGGCGAGGAAGAAAGTCCCATGGACTCTGCTGTGGGCCACGAGACCACCTGTTTCAGCAGCTGGAGACAGTTGAGCTTGGGATCCTTGTCATCAGGAGGCGTGCCGTGTGATGGGATAGGGCGAGCTGGGGCAATAATGGTGAATAACAGGGGATCATAACAATAGTTAACTAATAGTGGTTTGAATAACCAATAATTATGGTTGAACAACTGTAATAGTTAATAATCAGGGGATAATAACCAATAATAATGGGTAAACAAACGAACAACTAGTGGTTTATCTATTAGTCAACCAATAATGACACCAACTAGTGGGTAGTTAAACAACCAATGATAATGGTTCAACACCTAGTGAATCAATGGTAGTGGGTCAAGCAGTTAATCAACCAACTAATGGGGGAATAATCACCAAAAAACCATAGCTATATGGGATAATAACCAACTAATAGGGAACATAACCAGGGAATAACTAATGGTTTCACCCTCCCTGTACCAAAAAAACTATGGGGAAAATAACCAGGGGTACAGGGTGAACTGACCATAACCATATGGGATTGGTCTTTGGTGCTCCCTGACCAGGCAATGGAAAATCTACCTCAGTGTTGTTGAGGGAAACATTATGAAAACAGGTAGGACTGGCAGATTTTCGACTGTTTAAGCTAAATTAGCTAATGATTTATCCAATGTTTATAATAATTGCTATGATAATAAAGCCATAGTATGGCAATTAATCCAATGATTAATCCAATGTTTGAAGTAATTAATCCAATGATTAAGCTGATTAGTCCAATGATTAAGCTGATTATGATTAAACACATCGATACATCCAATGACCTAAACATAGGTCCCTGTGATACATCCAATCATTACACGGATTCAACAAAGGGTGATTCAATTTTGATTAACAAAGCGACACGATATGGGATTTGTCTTAGTGTTTGGTATTATGGGACCGGGTCGCCATTTGCTTGGTGGATCTTGCTCGATTGTTGATCAGTATGGGATTTTCAATGGTGATGGGCAAGATTGGATCTGGAGGGAATTGATCCTTGATAGTAATTTTATAGATAATTAATGCTAAAAATGAATTGACAGTCAATTGTGAATTGGATTGATAGCAAACTGTGGTTAATTGATATTGGCAAAAGGATTCATTGATACTCAATTATATAGCCGTTGTTAAACTCATGATGAAAGAATGATGTATTAGTGGTTGATGAATGTTTCGATGAATTGTTCATGGTCAACAACTATAAGCCGACAAAAATAGGCAGTTGAAATCCAGAAGATTTGCCATGCTATTGCGCAAAAAGAGTTGTTGTTTCAATTGTTGGTCACAACAGCACCACATCAAACATAGCCACAAGAACTTTCTTTTGACGGGTCGGCGCATGGCCATGTTCCTGTGACGAAGTTGCCGGGTAGCAATCGCAATGACTTATCAAGTGTGAATCAACTAAATGTTGACAATCAATGAATCATATTATTGCAGCAGCCATTTTATACAGCCATTCATTGTGGTTAAACAACTTACTGCAATGATGATTCATGAATTACAGCCACATGACCAAAATTATCCAACCCTTCAAACGTCCGCAATTTCGCGGCCCTGCTATTGGCTGTCCGGTAAGCTATGCTTCAGTGGCTGGTGCCGTTGGTGCCATTGGCTGCTGCCAGGCTTGCCAGTTCTCCTCACGAATTTGTCGGAGAGCAAGAAGACCATCGAGGCCGTGACCGAGAACGAGCACCAGGAGCACCAGGAGCACCAGGAGGACGAGCACGCGGACGAAAGCATCGCCTCAGAAGCGTCCAAGGGCCGCGGCCACTCCCCGTGTGCCGAACCCGAGTAGCTCAGCTGTTGAAACGTGCTGCCAAGCTTTTCCCACCAAAAAAACTGACGCCAACGTCTGAGAGTTATATAAGTGGTGAATATCCAAAACAACAAACTTGCAGAGGCTTGGTATCCCCAGTTGGCTGGGTATTTGTTGAGGATGGACCTGAGGCCGGCGCCAAGCCCTGATGGCAACACGGTCCTATCCTTTCCGGAACCTCCCTCGGAGGACCGAGGCGCGGTGATCTTTGGCGGCTAACATGTTGGACAGCCAATGACAGCCACGTGGAGTTGGAGTTGGTTCCATTCACCTTTCTAGAAGTGAGCAAATATCGCTTGCACTGCCTACACTTTGCTGTACTTCCAAGAATTGGTATGCTTCGTCCCTCTTTGCTTGTTGGATTTTGTTGATGATGGTTTATTCACCACTCCGGGCTGTCAAGGGCCGCTGCCAGCACCTGCACCTGCTGCCCCTGCTGCCCCTGCTGCATCGCCACCCGTACGGCCTGCACTCGTCATCAAAATTCCACCAGGTGGGAGTCGGGGTGTAGCCGGGTGAAAGTTGGAACTTGTGTAATGGGAACTTCAAAATGTTATTCTTGATTCTTGATATTTGTTCACCTCAGTTAGAACTTGCATGATGTACATGGGAGTTCACATTGCGCTCTGCCAACCAATTCTAAGTTTCTTGTTTACTTGTGTCAGTTTTTTGCAGAGTGAATGCGATGATTCCAGAACAGATTTGACCCAGAGCCTTGTACCCGCACTTTCGTACCAGACTAGTGCTTTTGAACATTCTCTGGCTGCGCACAACAGCAGGGAGTACCACAAGTGTTTTTCCAAGAGAATTGCATTTTCCCAGTCCACATTAAGTTACATTGGCCAACTGGAAGAGGAGCAAGTTGCTTAAACTCGGCTTGTTTCATCATGACCAGTTGCAGGAGACTGCGATGCTGGCCCTATGGAGGTGCAACTGTCATGACTGGTTCAACAAAAAGTCATTGTAAAATTATGTCCAAATGATGCGAATATTGGGATTCACCCGAGGGAGTCCGAAAAAAAATGTAAACAATGGAAAACATCACATTTGACTTTCTAGGTTTTGCTTGGCACCAATCTAGCATCAGAATTGTCATGAGACTTGATCAGAGGTGAATTGATGTTTCCAACATGTTCTGGAGGTTTCTTCATGGGAGCTTCGATTCCATAGGAGTTTTTTTGGAAAACAGTGGTTTGGGAGTGCCCCAATTTGTGCCAAGCCCACGTGAGGAAAAGAGGACCGCCAGCATTCAGTCGGACGAGCCAGAGTACCGATTGCTGTGGCAATCGGTGGTTCAGGCAAGTGAATACTGCTTGGTAGCACCTCAACTTGGCATTTTGCATGCCGCATTGCCATGCAGTGCACATTTCTGAGATTTTGCGAGTCCTACTTTGTTCTCAAGAAGTGGTGTGATTGGGCAGTGAGAAATGCCAGATGGCATAGTGAAACACGAGCAATGTAGACGCGAAAGGAGCACAGCCATTGCTGGGAAAAACTCAACAGCATCACAGTTGATTGAAATGATAAAGGTACAGTGACCAAAGGATGCCAGACTAAGTAGAGGGAGTTTGAACCTTTCTGCCGGCAGATGGGAATGGTAGTCATGAGTCAAGAGAGTAGATTCGTTTTTGCGTCCGCAACCGAGCCATGGAGGGCTTTGTGTCCTACAAACGGCAGACAGATACAGTGCGCGAGGAAGGGCTGCCAGGTATTGCACGTGTGGAACAGCGACTCTGTTCTTTGGAGGAGACCTTTCAGGCCTTCAAAGAACTGTCCGAACAGCAGCAGAAGGCCAGCTAGGATTGATCTCTTGATGATTGACAGCAGTGTCAACGGATGATGGCTAATGATAATGGTCCACAAATGACTGGCAGCGAAGGAAATTTGGATGACACAACTTCCGTCTTACGGACATTGCACATTACTTTAGATATTGAAAACAAATGACAACTAACAACAAACACCTAATGATTGTTATTGCGTCATGCCAGGGAAGGTTCAGTGATGGATGCTCAGCGCAATGGATTTAAAACGAATGAAACGGAAAAAACAACAGACAAAGAACACCAGCAGACAACCAAACACCGAACAACAAAAACACCAGACAAAAACACCAGACGAAACAACACCTTCGGACAACCAAACACCAGACAAAAAGCACCAGCAGACAACCAGACACCGAACAACAAAAACACCAAACAAAAGAAGCACCAGACATAAAGAAAAACACCTGCTGACCAAAAAAGTCCAAACAACAGAACACCTGCTTGCCGGGTACTATTTAATAGCCAGCAACAACCAACAGTATGGGAGATCCACCTGGGAATAAACCTCCATATTCGATGGTGAATCACCAGCTGTCTCTGGAAACACTAGTGGCGGATAGTGGCGGCTTATTCACAATATGGATTTGCCATGAGCTTGACATGACACACACTGTGAAAATTCACCACACCCAGGCAAATCCAGACAGTTACATATATAAACCGGTTAGCATCTAAGGACCTAAGTTGAGGCAAAGCCATTTGATACATGTAAGAACCATGATCTTTTTTGTGTGTATTAGTTTGTGTGTGGACTGAAAGATACTGTATTCAAAGCCATGCGATTGATCATCAGTGCGACCTGCTCAGACTACCAAGGCCACGGTTTTCCCTCCCAACACTCATTAACTTGAGGGTCCTGTGGGGTTCCCCTGTGGGGTTCCCCTGTGGGGTTGGCCCCGGACCCCTACTTCCAGGCTCAAAAGACCCTGGTGGATATGCAGATCGATTCCGCCAAAAGAGATCTGGAACTGGGCATCAGATCTCTTCGACAGCAGGACCATGCAGATCTCTTTCAAGAGGCTGAGCGAGTTGCTTTGCAAAAGTGGCGCTTGCAATGCTTGAGGAACCAACGGTTTGCTGGTGGTTGGGGTGGTTTTGTAGGGGTTGTGAGTTGATAGTGGTTAGTAGTAGGGAAGAATAAGTAGCTAACAATGGTTGAACAACCACTGGCTGGTGGTTTGATTGACATGTTTAGTTTCCCTTGATTATTCACAAATGGTTGGTTGGCTAATATTTTCATAGGGGTTGAAACATGTTGAAACAACCAAGCAGTTTGAGTGGGAGTATTCAAACACGGTCAATTTTCATGGGGAGATTCTTGATCTACTGACCCATGACATTGGAACGCAATGGTCATCAATCAACCAACCATCCTAAGGTAGGGCATTCTAAGAGGAAATATTATAGAAGAAGAGTTACTGACCCAGAGAGATCATGAGAATCCGCATTTGCCCCGTATAGTGATAGTATATCGTTCTTGGTAATTACCCTCTACTATCAACCACGCTTAAGCACTAACAGCCATCATTGATCAGTATAGTTTTGGGAATTACCATCTACTATCAACCGCAACCATCGCAACCTTCGCAACCATCTACATCCATGTACTGTGACTGTCACCATCATGAACCTATATATATATGTATACTGTATATGTGAACCTTCATTAAGCACATTCTCAGCCACATGAGACACCACAACCGGGTACTGGTGCCCTGGTCCAAGGTTGCCATTGCTGCTGTTGGCAAAGGAGTTCGAGAGTCTCTCGCCTCAGAGGTGGGGAAGATTGCGGTGATTGAAGATGTTGAACGATACAGGTTTATAGTATAGTTTTTAGTGGTTAACAATGGTTCCACTATAGGATTTATGGTGGTTATAATGGTTTATAGTATAGTGTTTTATAGTGGTAACAATAGGTAATAGCAGTTTGACAATGGTTCGTAGTGGTTTGATTGATGATGGTTCAATGAAAGCACCAAACGGAGAGTAATGTTTCAAAAGGTTCGCCAATGCAAAGGTCAGTACTGGCAATGATTGATGCGTAACTATAGTGATAGTGGCTTCATTCTTGAACCATTCATGTTAGCATTATTCAGATTAGTTGATCAACCATGGTGAAATCGTAGCACACAACAAGTTCAACTGCAGTGAAAATAACTACGAAAAAAATATTGTAGTCAATATTACATTCACAAATGGTTCTTAGTACATCCCTGATGTAATAGGTTTTAACGTTAGCTCACAATTCCTAGCATTTAGCTACGCACATAGAAGGCGCTCGGTTTGTGCCAACGGGACATCACTTGCCAAACGACCAACGACACCACCCGTGACCCCGGAATATTTATTCGCTCGCCAGGTGGCAGCTTTGCACCGAGTAGTTCGGCAGATGAATGAATCTGTGGATGAAAGACTTCGAATTTTCGAGCAGCGATTGAGCAGCATGGAAAGCCGCTTCAGCCAGGGATTGCAGCAATCGCTCCATCAGCTTGAGGAACTTGAAGTCAGATTTGCCAACGACAATAGCCGTTTGTCTCCAGACATTGCGAAGCGGGTTCCGGACTTGGTGAACGGCTGGGCGAATGGCCGCTTTGGGTGTCAAAATGACTTGGTGGCCTATGTGGATGCGACACTGGGAGACATGCATGGTTCATTGAACCGTGGAATGACAACCATGAAAGGGGAGATTCATGACATGCTCAGTACAGCCTCTGAGAGTATGGGCAGTCGCATTGAGGAGTGCGTTGAAGCTCGCACTTTGTCGATCGAGAATCGCCTTTCTTCAACCGACATGATGCTTAGCAATATGTTGGCCAAACAAGCCAAGGCAGAGGCTGAGGCTGCAGAGGCTGCGCAAAAAGCACCTGTTTCTGATGCCAAAGAACGCACAGGACGGGGGGAGGACCGAGAGGACCAGGAGGACCGTGGCGATCAAGGTGCCAAAGTGCGCCTGGAAGATGAAAGAAACGGAGAGAGCCCCAGCGACGGCAAAGATGACATGAAGTCCTGGCTCAACAAACAGGTTCGCAACATCACAGATGATGCTCAGCATGACTCAGGGACTCTGGAGGGAGTTGAGCTCTTGTCATGGATGAGGAAACATGTCCATGAGCTTGTCTCTGACTTGCTGCCCTCACAAGCAGTATCTTGTGAGAATGGCCCGCAAGATGCTCAGCTGAGATTCAGAGAGGGATCAACTGATATTGACAGCCAAATTTTGCGGAGCTTCTAATGAATTTGAGAAATGTTGCTGAGTTCTTAATCGATTTGAGTATATTCATGCTGATCTTATTGACATTCTCATTCATGTTCAAGCCGTGACCCCAACAACCTGGGAGCGGCATTCCCCAGCAGAAGCAGAGACTCAAGCAATTGCAACTATTCTTCGGCCTTAAAGCTGGGATGACCTGAAAGAGGAATCGAGACAGGTCCTGCAACCCGTGACTGCACCGTTGTAAGCATCAGATTTATTCTGGGTTCGGTTTTGATGCATTGATTGTTTATACAATTGTAAGCTGTTTGTGCTATGTCAATGATGACATCATGCAGGGAATCACCCGGGATGGGCTGAGATTGCCCTGAGGATCAGCCTGCCCAAGAGATGGCACCGGCAACACTGGCAGCGCCCATCAGCATGGACGTGGACCGTGTGAATCGACTGGAGCAGATGTTGACAACGCTTGCAGCCAACGTCAGCGACATGGAAAGCGCACGTTTGCCAGGTGGGCAAAAGTGACTGGCCATGGCAAGGTCAATGATGTTCAAGAACGGGTTCATCAGGATCAACCGTGCTTGACACATCTTAATACTTTCATTGTTAGGTGACTGTGGCTTGAAACATGGTTCATTTTTAGTGGCACACATGGTCACTTGTTAAAGCCAAACATCCATTGTGGGAGTGAACCAGCTTGAGTCATAGCTATGTTGCTCTGTGGAGATTTCTCCACGGGGCACCGTCCAACGAGGCCGCCTGGCACTCTTGGAGGGCGCTTGCTTGGAGGAACGCCTAGCCCTCTTGGAAGCCTACAACACCAACGGCTTCCGCCCACCGCCTGCCGGAACCACCAGCCTGCCATTGCCAGCGGTGTCACCACAGGGGACCAGTCAGCTCTTGGCCCTGCGGGAGGAGTTGCAACGTTTGCGAAATCGAGTTTCGTTGGTGGAAGGTTTGGTTCAGGTCCCTGATGAGCGGTCGCCTTTGTCGCCTGCCGTGCATGAGGAGTCGCCCAAATCTCCGCGCTTGGGTGAAATGGATGTGGACGAGAACTTCAAAAGTGAGATGATGAACTTATGGCGTGCTGTCAGCGGGGATCAAAGGACACTGGATTTGTTGTCCTCGAAGCTGGAAGATGCCGTGCGCAACTTCAGCAAGATGCAATCCCGCTTCGAAGCAGCCATGCCTCAGATGTTGCAACTCTTAGGTGAGCTGCTGAAAGGAGCTGGTACAGGGGATACGGGTGAGTCGCCCCAAGTGGATGTTTTGCTGGCCATGCAGAAGCTCTTGTACGGAGGTGAGTCTGGGATGCCATTTGTGTCACCAGCAGTGTTGCGTGAGACCTTCAACTCCTTTGAAGCCATGATCCGTAGTGAGATGGAGAGGCTGCGAGAGCAGCTGATGAGAGACATGGATGACCGGGCGCCTAAGGAAGATCTGGAGTTCTTAGCTGAACAACTTCGCCTTTGGCAAGGCCAAGTTCAGATGCTTTGGCAAAGCTTCGAAAAGCTTCTGAACAACGAGCAGGAGGTCGACGCCGCAATCTGGCGGAAACCCCTGACGGCTCGCTGTGTGAGCTGTGATCGCAAGGTCGACATCAAAGGGATGCTCTTCGACCGCGATACGCCGTTTCTTTCAACGGGTGCCAATTCGCCGAGCCCTGAACGCGAGCGAGCTCAATCCGCGCGACGGGGTGCGGGTAGTAGGGCAGGACGACCATTGCCAGCCATTGATGGTGCTGACGTCCATCGTTAATGATGTTCGCTGCCGGCCTAAGGCCCTGCATTTGCGCCGAAAACAGCAGGGCGGGTTGTTCTCGGCATGAGCTGCATACACACCTAGAGGGCAGCTTGCTGAAGGGTTTTTTCTTCTTTGGCATATAGAATTGTTCTGAAAGTATCACTTTTGTACAGGCTGCCTTGGCATTGCTGATTCGATTGGGCCTGCACTGATCGCCACTTCCATTGCTCGCTCCAGGGAGATATCTCCACGCTGGAGGAATTCATGACCCGAGGTCAGTGCCGCCGTTTCAGCGCTCGCATGTACGCCCTTGGCATGACAAGATTGACATTGATATGCCCCTTAAATCTCCTTGAGGACATGATTTAATTCATTATCTAGATTTAGAACACAATAGCAAAGTATAAAGACGCCGACATATCATGTCATTGAAGGTTTGTCTTTGTTTGTCATACGTTCCCCTTTCTCAAATAGCTCTAGAAATTTTCCAGGTCGGCTTCAAAGTGGCCGCACTTGCGACATGAACGGCCACAGCATCTTTTGGCCCCTCGTCTTGTGATTAGCGAAGTGAAAGCGTGGCTGTTGATGATTAGAAACTTAGCTCCTGTGTAGTCAACGAATCAAGGTACGGCTGATGCTTGTGTTAAGAAATACGTATTTTTGGATTAGAGTCTAAAAAAATTCTTAATCCACACCCTGTGATTAAGAAATATGTGCCCCGAAATAGACTCTAATCTGGATTTCTTAATTCGGTGATTGGAATTAGTCGGGGGTTTTGACGTTGTTTAACACAAACTGCCCTTGAATTTCCACCCCCATCCAACCATCCAACCATCACACCAACCATCACACTGCGTGATGCTCTACAGCAATTAAATCCCTGTTCGCACCCCCATCCAACCATCACACTGCGTGATGCTCTGCAGCAATCCCTCTTCGCACCGTCTACAGCAACTGAATCCTTGCTCGCACCCCCATCCAACCATCACACTGCGTGATGCTCTACAGCAACGAAATCCCTGTTCGCACCCCCATCCAACCATCACACTGGCACCCCCATCCAACCATCACACTGGACCTTGGAAGCCAATTAGTCATGTCCATGTCTCTAGTCCTTATTTGAGGATTCCTTGTACTTTCAGACTTTTTCAGAGCAGTTTCAGACCTCTTTAAGATTAAGGTTCAAGTTTGCCATTTGGATGTGTAGGACATCTATGTCTTTCAAACACACTCGGCACGTCCCCGTTGCCCGTTGGAAGCGTTTGTTTTCTACGGGTTTTCCATCCTTCAAGGTTACAATGTCTAAATTAACAATGACAACCAAAGGTTCCATCCTCCAAGGTTGGAACCTTTAAACAAATTGGGAAAACCAAAGGTTCCAGCGGGGGAGGTTACAACCTCACAAAAAGCAAGGAAAACCAAAGGTTCCACCCTCCAAGGTTGAAACCTCTAAAAGAACAAGAAAAACCAAAGGTTCCAGCCGGGGAGGTTACAACTTCACAAAAAGCAAGGAAAACCAAAGGTTTTAACCTTGAGATGGTGATTGACAGAGAGAGGAAAAGACAGAGAGAGGTTCGAACCGCAATACGCATCGGTCTACCCACCCCAACTAAATCCTTGATTCCGAGCGTTTGTCGGGCGTCTTGTGACAAGGGAAGACGCAATGCTCCACCTAGTGAGTTTCAGACCAGTTTCAGACCTACTTTTGGGCCCTTGCTGGGAAGAGTGAACAGAGCCAACATAAACCGGTGTCGCAATTAACCTTTAATTGGTAACCACACCGTACCATATGATAAAGAAGTCGGCGTCGTGCAAATCATTAATTGTAATTATAAACGTAGTTACTTGTAGATTTTTTTTCCCAAAAATAGAGTCTAGTAAATTACTTTCCCCACAAATTAGAGTCTATTTTCTTGTTTAATAAATTTTCTTATCACAGTCATCGACCGTACATCAGGCTAGTGGTAGATCTCCCAGAATTCTCAGGTGGTGATTTCAATACGTCTCCGAAGCCTGTAGATTCAAAGCCATGACCAACTATTAGCAGCTGCCACTTTATTTCGGCATAGGAATGCCTTGGCATATCAGCAACAGGAGGCAGGCGGTGTCATATTGCTTCCAATGTCCCTATGTTCATCATTTTCGCATCGTTTCGCCGTTCTGGGTTTCGGTTGGATGATGTACTGCTGTCTTTGGCCTGCAGAATGGTTTCGTGCATGTTCTGGTCTTGTCTCTTCTGACTTGTTACTTCCAGTTGAAACACATAGTTAGATTACATGGCTGTGGGTCAATACTTTGTACCCCTGGTGTAACATCATTAACCTCTATATTCCCAATTGCTATTGTTGGCTAACAAACTGACTGCACAAGGAGGCAGCAAGAGTTTCCAGAGGACGTAGCCTATAGGAAGAAAGGTCGTTCGAGATGATGATGCTGCGGCTGCTGATGGTGATGATGATGGATCATGGTGGTGATGATGATGATGATGATGGTGATGATGGTGATGATGGTGATCATGGTGATCATGGTGGTGATGATGATGATGATGATGGTGATGATGGTGATGATGGTGATCATGGTGATCATGGTGGTGATGATGATGATGATGATGGTGATGATGGTGATGATGGTGATCATGGTGATCATGGTGGTGATGATGATGATGATAATGATGATGATGATGATGATGATGATAGTGATGATAAGGATGATGATGATGATGATGATGATGATGATGATGATGATGATGATGATGATGATGATGACTATGATGACTATGATGACTATGATGATTCGGTGTTATTGCTTGTTCCTCTTGGAAGATCCCAAAACGTTGCCAAACATGTTCATGTTTTGCAGATCTGATCGTCAAAACGCGTCTCGGTGTCTCTAGTTCTTGTTTGCTTCTCACGACAATGCTATGCACATTTTTGCACATCTCACGTCTCATCTTCCAAAATTGCCTCAAAACTGTTAGTTTTCTACGGATTTGACTCGCACATGCGCGTTTTGCAGCTGTGGCACACAAGTCTTGCTGATCCCTTTCCCAGCTGACCTGCATACCCGCTCGCTTGACGAGCCTACCCCTTCGATCCGGTGGGAGCAACAAACATAGAAAAACACAGGATTTCGGGCACTTCCCATCATTCACACATATACATCTTTGATCTGCTCTTTAATCTGACGGACGGACTGCTTCCGCAAGTCGGACTTTTGACCTCCAGACTTCCTTGGGTAACCCCCATCAAACTGTTGGTTCATATCGACCCAGAACCATATTATGGTGGTTTCTCAAGATGGGGGACCCGCCGTATCATCCAAGATTCACCTTTTATAGCAATAAACCAACCATTTTTTGGGCACCTCTATTTTGAGAAACCCCCATGTTGGCAAGTGCTCACAGCTTTTGGGCTGGGGGAATCTGCCAGGTGGCCATGTTTTTGTTGCACCACTTTCCACCGGGCAGTGCCCATGGTGTTGACTTGATGGAGGCTCGGTCGAAGCGCCGATGGTGTCCTAAGCAACCGGTCATCAACCACTGCCAAAACCAGGAGGTCGGTCCCAATTCATCATCATCATCATCATCATCATCATCATCATCATCATCATCATCAGTAGCAGTAGCATGAACACATGCTTCAAAAACGTGGATACGTAGCTTGACGGTCCACACCGGAAGGCCTTAGACAAGAATTCCTTCATTCATTTCATTTCCAACCCAAATTTAACAGCAATTCAAGATCATTCTCATCCCCATCAACAAATCCAAGCAACAAGACGAGCACCTATCGATAGAAATGGTGGTGTGGCAACAATGTGTTTCTTTGGATGTTGCAGGAGTGTTTGTATGACCTCAGGATGCCAGAGTCCTAGAGGCCGGAATGAAAATCATCTCAAAGTATCCTTGCATTGTTGTGGATTTTTGTGTCTACTCCGCAATCAGCCCTGGGCCCTGGGCCCTTGGATCATCATTCAGCTGGAGAAGACACGCACCTGCACCACACCTCAGCAGGACCTCCCTTCCCTTATGCCCTCGCCGTGCACAAGCTCGCAGGTCCATGCTCGGAGCAAGGACACCCTGCTGCACCTTTGTTGGTGACTCAGGGCTTTGCGGGCCTCCACAGCCCAATGGTGGAGGATTTTGTTGATGTCAATCCCAAAGGCCAAGAAGATGGTCAGTCATGAACTGAAGAAGCTACCGTGAACGTTCCTTTGGGACAAGCAATGGAATGCTATGGAATGCTCCAGTTTTGTGAACCTTATCTAGTCTGTGACGTGTGTTCATTGCTGAATGTGATTCTTGCAACAAGTGTGCTTTTGTCAGAGGCGAAGGTAACTGTCCCCTTTGGATGTATGGTCGTTTATAAGCATATTCTTGTGATTTCTTGTGCGAACATGGCAGCTTGTGTTTGCGAGTGCCGCTCAAAAGTTGGACATAGAACACAGGGCTAGCAACAAGTTCATGAAGAAACGTATTTCTTGCATTCTCAGGACTGGTCCAGGGGGATCTGATGATCAGTTTGGGCAATGCAGTACCAGCATGAGCAGCAATTGAAGAGCCAGAGTTGGCAATGTGCGAGGTGTCTACTTCCAGTTCTTCTCGGCAACCTGTCATGTTTGCAAGTTTCTGGATGTTCTGGACTGGCATGCGTAGCTGATTTGGGTATCTAGTTGTTCAGTGATCTGAACAAATAGAGTTGCAAATGGTCGTGGCTGCTGTGTACTGCTTGGCAAACGAGCTCTTATCGAGACAGAAATAGATGCAAGTGCATCTTTGGGTTGCACCCTTCGTAGCTGGTGCAAAGTTTTATTCTCACTCTATAGAGGGCAGGGGGCCATACAGGGCCCATACTATTCCATACATTGTACTACCTTGGATCCTGCAATGGGGTCAGTCTCAGTATGTCTCAGTTATTTTTGCTGCATGTTGGTAGTATTTCGCTTGGACATGACCGAACTTTTTGCGTTTCGCGGCAAATCCTTCTGAAACGTGTCCTTGGGCGCCAGGCACCAGTGGCTGAGCTTTTTGAGTTGATTTTCTGGGCTCAGCACTCAGGACAAGCGCAGCTGGTTTGTTGAGAGGGTCAGCACTCGTTTCGGGACGTGTTGACCGAGGCACAGGCCATCATGGGCCAGGCAGATGCCGATTCATTTCAGGCGCGGCGGAAGTGAAGTGAGCATGGAATATAATATTTCACCGGTCAGAAAAAAAGAGAAAGACAGGGTTGCAACAATGTACAGGGTCAGTTAGCGAAGTCGTATCTCATACCCAAAAGTCGTATCAATCGCCTGTGTTTGACATGAGGCTACAAGTTGTTACATCAGAATTGACTTTTGTTTGGGCCAATTTCAACACTTGGCGAAGTGAAGGGCGAAGTTTCAAGAACTGACTGCCATCGGGAGAGGATGCAAAACCAAGGCATACTGGAACCGTGCCAACGCGGACAGTGACACCTTTTTGCATTGTGCTGCTGCTAGGCCCTTGGCAAATGGTTCCCAAATCAACTCTTGGCACAGCAATGGAAGGGATAATCCTTAGAGTGCAGGAGGATTCAATGGATGCCTTGAAGCTAGTCCTTCATCGGAAGAGTAACGGAATCTCCTGGCATTCCAAGCTCCTGCTTTGGCAGCTTGGAAGCACCGCTATTTTCGAGATGAGTGACACCCAGCACCAGTCACTTTTCAGCGACCATGGCTTGAGGCCCGCAGAAATTTCTGGGTGCTGCGCTACGTTGCGTCAAAGCCTCGTCATTTCCCAGTGGCTAACAGCTGCCACCCGCATAGCCATGCCAGGACGCCTCATGGCGCGGCCGCGGTTTCGCTCAGGTCCCATGCAGAGATACTCTTTGAGCGGAATGGGAGGAGCAGTGCATTGGAGGCGGGACCTGAAACGGGACCTGAAGACGACAAGCCTTTGAGCATTCCTGAATCACCTTGACGTTTGGGGTTTATATGAGTGCTTGTTTCCAACATCCCGATGGCTCACAGTGATCAATCGCCATGAACATGGTTGAGGCTCCTAGCAATGGTTGATTGTGGTCTATATTTAATAGTTAAGCATCATGGCCAAAGAATGGTCATTCATGTTCTGCTCATCTCTCAACTGGGGACTGTTTTCTTTATTTACACCAAGGAGCTCAACACCTTGCCCGGTTGAAGATTCAAGCTGCATGCCAAGCGCGCAGATTTGGCGCTTAAGTTCAACGTATCTCAAAAGCTGAACAAGGGAGCAATTTCCTCGCCAACTATGGCGGACTAGCAGACTTCATGATTCAACTATATCCGCAGCTGTCATAGTGAAAATTGGAATATGCACGAATATGCGTTATTCCACATTGAACCCTCATCAAACCTACAACCTTGCAAACAGTTGCCGTGATTATGGTTTGACTATGTTTGACTTTTTCTCTGAATATGGAACCAGAAATTTCCGGGCAAAACGATTCCTTCAAGTTGAAAGGCAGGTTGCACCACCCTCATCATTCAACCAATGGATTTCTCTATTTGCTCAGTGCCACACATTTGCGTGACGGAAGGGGCACCTGGCCAGGTTCTTCTGGAGAAACTGCAAGAGGTCCACAGCTAAGAGAAAGACATGCATCTCGTTAGTGGGATTGGAGATGTGTGGACATAGGTCATGGTGATGATGGTGATGTTAATGATGATGACGATGATGGTGGTGATGATGGTACTGTTGCGACACAGAGGGGAGGTGCCAGTGGACGCTTTTGCATCCGTTGTCAGGTGGGTGTGTCCTGCCCAACGCCTGATGCTGCAGAGATGGAGGCAGTTGCTACCAGTGACAATGATGGGGGCTCAAAGGGCCAAATTTGACGTGGAAGTGTATGGCTAGTCTCCATCCCTTGAAAGTGATCATGTTTTGGGCAATACCAAAGCTTTTTTGAGGCCCATCAGTACACATCATTATATAAGTATATATTATGTACATGCAATAACGGGAGTTTTGTGCCCGCATGCTGCCACCATGGGCAGTCCATGGCAGTCCATGGCAGCATGGCACTGGGCTGCGCAAGGCACCGGCCAGCTCCTGCATGAACTTCTCGCGGTGCCCTGAGCCCTGGTAATCCAAACGGTCACTGGGCCACTGCCACACGCTGCAGATGTTTCGGTGGACATCTTCATGACAGATCATGACCCTATGCCCATCTATGCCCTATGTCGTGGCAGTGCTCAAAAGTCGATCTTGACATTGACGAAATGTAGCTCTATAAAGTTGTTAAACATCTTCAATCCTAGTAGACGGACCAAGATGAAGCATTGGAAGGATTGGCAACACCATCACGCCCTCAAGTGACGTGTTTGATCAAAGCTACTTAGAAAGACTACTGGGAGCCAAATTTGCTAAAGGCGTCCAGATGTAAGAAAGCAAAGAGGTGAAGTTTACATTTAATCCCTAATATTACGCATTATCATTACCCCTTAATTGTTAATCATTAACAGTGTTCGGCAAAGGTGTTGTGTTCGTGTCATGCCTCACTTTCAGCTTCGGACTGTGAGAGGTACCTTCCCAGCTTGGCAGAAAGGTCCTTGTCCTTTGCTGATGTGGAGTTGGAGGAGCCGTGGGGCCGGTGGGACCTCGGTTTGGCTAGCGCCATCCTGTGTGAACGGCTGCATGGAGGTGTCCCCCCTGCGGAGAGTTTTCCGAATTTGGGGCTGGTTTGTGGTCTAGACGGTCTAGATGTATAAACTACTAGAAGATCCAGAAGAAGTGCAGGATGCGAATCATTTGGAATCTAGTTGCTCCGAACAGGGAGATATAGCCATCGGTTTTTGGATCATTCTCCATGTATTTTTGGCAGGTGTTTCCTTTTTTACAGAAATTAGCGGTGATGGTCTGTAGATAGTTACACATGGTCAATATTGGCCAATTATGATCAAGACAACGGTTCGAAAATGCTTGCTCATTGTTGACGATCATTGAAGCAATACTTAAGGCACAGTCCATAGTCCATGATGCTTATAGCTGTGATTCGAGAGGCGATTTGAGAATCATTAATCATAAGTGCTTGACTACTAGCATTCCCCATCAGTACTACGGTTTCTCCTAATTGATTGATTCATCGATATTTCTCGATATTTTCCAATATTTCCATTTACTTTCCTATATTTCTCATGGTTGATTTGCCTACATTTTCCCATGGTCGGAACGGTCCATGTCCTGGTTCCATGACACCTCGTGCAGGTCCAAGAGACGGAAGGCATCCATCGAATTTTAGCGCATCGCTGTGTGCTGGGTGCTGCTTCAGGCCCCGGGACGACAATGGTATCTCAGTCATGACGTTGTGGTATCTCTGGATATTATCTTGGTAGTGATAGACAATAGTTAGATTAATGATTGATTAATGATAGTGAATGATTAATGGTGTATACTAGTTAGGTAAATCATTAACCAATGAATGGGGGATAACGGTTAAGCCAGCTGGTATTGGCAGCAAAATAACTTTGCATCCACCGTGCTTACTGAGTACTGATTTACAGTATGTATTGTTTGCAACCATAGATATCTCATGGCCCTTGTCAAACCATCATCAAGGTGGATTGACAACGTGACAATGAAGATTGGTTGGCAATGATTATGGCTGCATGTCTTACAGTGGATGACACTTGTACTTGTGGTGTTAGGTTGTTTGGATAGGAAGGTCTTTCACGTTCCGGTCGCGGCGTCTTGATCATATGAAGGTGGTTGCTCAGTGACCACAGGACATGATTGTACTATGAGAAGTGTGAGGAGGACGTTGATTGATGATGAGAATGTTGTCAGACAATGATTCAGGACAATGGGGCATATTGGGGCATACTGGCAGGAAATTGCTGGGATGCGATCCTTGCTTGAACTTTGGCATCTTTGGCTCACAGGAGACTTTTGAAGCTTGTAGGACTTCAGTTGCAAGGGGGTACCTCAACACCACAGTACCGGCCACGAGTCGCATCAAATGTTCGACCAGTCACACCTGCCAGCTTTGATTCGCCACGGTGTGTTTCTCCAAGAGCATTTGAGTCACAAAGCTGAGCATCTACAGTTTCAGGCGTAGACAAAGCTGAGCATCCCAGAATATGTAATCAAGTGCAAAACCTGTCCCACCAGCTCCCAGAGTTGCGGGGGTCGGATGAGGCAGGTCACAAAGGGAGTTGAGTCGTGGTCATGGACTGCCACACCATGTAAAAACTCCTGGTTTCATGCAGTTGATTTGACAAGGCATTTGATAGTTGATACATCTTGATAAAGTTGTAGAGGGTTGCAGAGTCACATGCCTTAGATGGTTGCCGTGTGGCCAGCGGGCAAAAATGAGCCGATTCATGAGTGGGCTGCTGAGAAGCAGCACCTTTGCCTAGCGCAACGATGTGCCATTCAGGGCCAATCCCTTTTGGCTAGCATGAACTATTGAGAACAAACTCTCAGCATTAATCAAGGTGATCAGCATCTAATCAAATCTCAATTCCTAATTACTGATGCTAATCACTATTCAGAATACATTCATATCTATCCATGGGATCCGTATCATTCACCATTTCTGATTTTTCCTGGCCCATTGCCTTGTTCCAGGCGATGGGCATTGCACCCTGTGCTGGTGAGCAATTGCCACATGGCGACCGATGGAGTTCCCCCCGGGTGGTCACTGTTGGTTAAGGTTTGACCGTGGACGAGCTAGGTGCGCAGTTCCATGTTGGTTGACCATGGACTGGGAGTTGAGCATTGTCACAGTGAGCTTCTGTAAAGGCTTAATGATCGAAGCTGGACCATCGCTGGAAACGCAGCAGATTTTTTGGTACTCGTTTGAACGAAGATCTTCCTCTCGCGGACTCAAGTTGTCATAGTTTGAAGGTTTTTTCACTACATCTAGGTTCTTGAAGCCAATTGCATTTTGTTTTATATCATATCTCAGTTGGAGAAACTTTCCTGTGGAGTGGTAATTGAAACTGCAAAAGTAAAACAGCAACAAAGCTGCTTTGTGCCGACAAAACATGCCAAAGCAAAGCACATTTCATTAGGTATTGATCGCATGCATCCTGCTTCAGATTTTGTCCATCCAAGCTGTTTGAAGCGCGGTCAAAGGGCAGTTTGGTCGCTGTTGTATATACAGCTTGATATACTATGATACTACCAGGTATGTTACGGGAATCAGCCTCTATCATGTGAATTCGCCACAGATTCCGTGCGACAAGATTGCTAATTCTCCCACATGAACCGTGCATAGAGCTATTTTCGCTGCCATGTTCGCTAAGATTCCAGCTATTTTGGCGAGTATTGAAGTATTGAACCTTATTTTGGTGAAGTTTCCAGCTAATCTTCGTGACGTGTGGCTCACTGATCAGCGGCCATCCGGAGCTGCTTAGGCAGAACTGCTGCTCGACTGAGCCATTGGCCTATCCCGAGGCGGGGCGCAAGCCGTAGACGCTGGTGTGATGACCCAATCAGCCGGGGAAGACCTGGGAGCTGATGGACTTTGAACAACATGAGAGGTTCAAGATACTACTGGTGTTTCAACTATATGATTGTTTTTGGAGTTCATTTGGTGTAACCTTTTTTGTTACGCTTTTGGACCTTTGGAGTTGGGAGACTTGGAGGAACAGCAACATGGATCAGGTCTTGACAGTCTCCCGTAGTATGGTAACCTTGAAACTAGCGATAGCACTGCAAGATGATGTCGGAACAAGTATCGGATCAGAATTAGTAAAAATCAAAATTGATGCCAACTTCAGCCAGCATCAACTCACAAGAACGAGGCGTGATTCGACATCAACGCTTCGCTTGAGAAGCGATAGAGCAGTCCATCCTGTCTTCAGGCGAGACCTGAGAATGGCTTCAAGGAGGAGGTCGCCACTCTGCGAAAGCATTCCGCTTTGTCGGGGCCTCATGGGATGGTCGCCACAGGCGATGGTGGTGCAGAGGCGTACAGAGGTGTAGAATTGAAAGTTCGGCACTCAGAAATCCCCAGTATGGTTAGATACTGGGCTTAATCCCCAAGATTCTGAGGATGCTTCCAAGATCAGGAATATCTCTTCAGAAATCCCTAAGAGACAGATATTGGGCTTGAGCATCTGGTGGCGGCGTTTGGAAATCCCATGCAGAGCGACTAGCGTGATCTATGTGGTGCGCGTTTGTATGTGTTGTGATATAAAAACCGAACCAGTAAACAGTAAACATGTTCTTATTAAGATTCATACCTCCTGCTTATGCCTGCCCTATGTTGAAGATCATTACAAACCATTCCATCGTGGATTTCTTGAGCGACCCCTGCAATTAGATGACACATTGCAAGTCTACTGTATACTGAAGCGTGTTTCTTCTACAGCCCAGGTTAAACATTTGTCGGAGAGATACAAACTATAAATTCTAATGATTTGCCACAAGTCAGCAAGTCCCAGCGTGCAGCACACCTTCGCTGGGTACGAAAGGTGGACGATGGTGCTCTTCTTTTCTAGGGTTTGCTGACAACTTTGGACCTTCCATCCGCATTCACAACAAATGTGGGGCAATGAATCTACCAGTTGCAAAAAGGCAAGTATGCCTGGTAGTGGCACAAGCAGGTGACCGTGTTTATTTCATTCGACTCATTTTTGGATGGATTGCTTTGCTTGACACTTCTGCGAGTGTTTTCCGGAAATAAAAGTCTTTGATTCCGAAACTTCCTGCGCTTTACAAGAATTACTTGGTCAGAGAACTGTTGGCGGAAAGCGGACAGCCTCCGAGGGAGCCAAAGTTTGAGAAGACATTGGCGCAGCATTTAGTGCAGGACCCAGACTGATGCATGGGAGTCACAGTTCTTTGAAGCTCACATTGTGTTTCCAAATGATTTTGTTGCCATTGCACTGTGTAATTAATAAAGTACAGCCAGCGTTTGAAGTGATGTTGCAGCGCATGGGGCAGCAGTTTATCACGGACCCGGCAGCGATGGCTCAGCGACCTGGCGACGCCTGGGTTTTCCTATGACGGAAATAGATCTTTAAGGAGAGAAAGTGGTGCTACAACAGAAAATTATAGGTGCTATGGTAGATGCAAGACAGAAATAGATACAATACGTCAACTCCATGATGAGAAAGTGGTAGAGTAAGTTTATACCTTTTAGGTGCTACAGCAGAAAATTATAGGTGAAAGTTGTTTCAGATCTTAAGATGGCTATGGTTGAGGTTGATGGAGGTGCTCATCTCATTGCGTTTCGTTTGCGGTAGGGTCGAGGGGTCAGGGAAAGCCAGGCACAGCTCGTTACATTTCGTTACCGCATTTTTTCGATGCAAATTTCTTTCCACACCAAAAACAAGATCCTATAAGGTTTATGGTTTTCACGGCAGATGATATATGGACTCGACATGTCTTTATTTTGACTGAATATATTCATTCATATCTATTTCGTATCCATAGGGAATTCTAGTGATTAATGGCAGGGCATAGATAATCACCAACAAGAATGGTCAAGCAACTACTAGTTGGTGGTTTGAAACATCTTTGGTTTCCCCAGCATTAGAAAATGGTAGGTTGATTGACTCATATTCTTGGCTCAAGCGTTTGGTGTTTCTTAGGCGAATTGAATCCATCGCCTTTTGTGCCTCGGGAAATTTCAATATGTTCCGCCGATTGCAGACACAGGAGTACCCATGGTTTGCTCTGATGCTGACCTGCTGTGCTGGCTTAGCCACCACCATTGGTGCCGCAATGGCCTTCTGCATCAATACCAATGACAACCGGGTCTTCGCCGTTTGCCTCTCCCTTTCGGCTGGAGTCATGACCTACGTCTCCTTTGTTGAAATCATTTTCAAAGCAGCCGAGAGTTTCGAGGAGGCCAACTATGGTGAGCATGATGCCTTCTCGTTGGCGACTCTGGTGTTCTTCTGTGGAATTTTGGCATCCATTGCCTTTGAGAAGATCTGCATGTACTTCTTCAGAAAGCGCATGCCGGCGGAAAACACAGCCTTTGAGCACGGGAGCGCACAAGAAGTGGCTCGAGCGCATCAGGATCCAGATCAACTGGCTTCAGCCATTGCTCCATCCAAGGCAGTGCAGGGGCAAGAAGCAGCTCGAGAGATTGCGGAGGATGTGGAGGTGGCTGTGGTTGAGCAGGGTGCTTCGCCTTCGATGAAACCATTGAGCGGCATGGAGAGAGTGAACATGCTGCAGATGGCCGCGTTTTCCGGTGTCGCCATTGCCTTGCACAACTTTCCTGAAGGCTTGGCCACCTTCGTAGGCGCTTTGTCTGATCCAGAATTTGGGGTTTCTATGGCCTTCGCCATTGCTATCCACAACATCCCCGAAGGATTGGCAGTTGCGGCGCCCATTTTGAAGGCAACCAATTCCAAGTGCAAGGCTTTCCTTTGGGCGTTCCTGTCGGGGATGTCCGAACCCCTGGGCGGATTGCTTGCCTGGCTTGTGCTGCGGGAGGTTATAGGCCCTGTGGTCTTCGCCATCCTATTCGGCATCATCGGGGGCGTCATGATCCACATTTCCTTCAAGAAGCTGCTGCCCACCGCACTGCAGTATGATCCACAGAACAAGTACACGGCGTACTCCTTCTTTGTGGGCATGGCTGTGATGGCGGCATCTTTGGTGGTCTTCGGCTACTGATTCGGCCAGCGCTGTCTGAGAGTCTCCAGGGTGTTACAACAGAAGCACCTCTTTGGGGCGAGTTTCCCTTGATTGATTCATATTTTAGCTGTGTTCAAAAGGTCGCTGCGGGCTGTCTTCAGGAGGTTTGAGACGTAGTGTACGAGTCACATATACTTTTGCTATACGTGTTTTGTTATCTTATCGATATATCAATATATACGTGTACATTGTTTTGTTGATAATTGTTATCACGTATCATGTAGGGAAATGATCATGACGTATCCCCTAAAAGCAATAGCTGAACGTCCCCAAAAACATAGTTGTTCTCATTTTGCAGCATCGCAATAGGTGCACAGAGACTTGACCCCTAGCCACATACAAATGCCTCTGTCAGCCAGTCATGAGCAGGTATTAACTGCCTACTAGCTGGTAGTCACAATCAAACCATCTAATTATGAATTGGTGAATTTAGAAGTAGAATGCCCATCTTGTGTGTTATATTTGTGTGGCTGGTTTTTTCCTCCCCAATGCATGAGATGTTTGGTTGATTGACACGACACCACCAATACCGGGTGGAAACCATCAGCTGCCCAATATTGTGGCCACAAGTACGAACTACTGTGTGCCAGTGACGTCAAGTATGCACTGAGGCAACATCGCCCTCCGGTCATGGAGTGGGCCGCTCAAGATGGGGCCGTGTGCGGGTGTGTTTTGGCATGCTGCCTTGTCTTGACTTATTCAGTTTCTTCAGACGTGCCGCAAACGCATTCGCGCGCTTACTGCTGTCATTCTTAGACAGGTGCACTTTTGCTGGTGATCCATACCAATACTCCCGCATACTGAACTCTTGAAACATGACAAGTAAACCTCTCGCCACTGGCATCCATTGGCTAAAATGTGCATCGGGTTCGAGCAGGGCACCTGGGAACCACTTTGATCCCTGCTGGAATAAATACGTTCTGCCGGAAGAAATACGTCCCATGCGCATGTTGTTTCCTTAGATTTCCTGTCCAAGGTTCATGTCATAACAGGTGTGAAGGTAACATAATTACTCCTGGTTGGTGGTTTTAAAGATTTTGGTTATTTTCTATACTATTAAGACATGGCTGGGTGTTTGACTTGCGCATATTTTTCATGACGGGGTGCTGAAGCACTACCAACCAGACTCTCATGCTCAGCGGCATCACCCCCAGGGCTCGCCCGCGTTGCCATCGCCATCTCAGGTTTGGAAGGGTGAGGCTTCCATGGCACAGCCGAGCTCCAAGGTGAGGAACCGCAGAAGCTGAAGCTTTGAATCCAACTTTCGATGTGGCCTCTGCTTGGTGGTTTCAAACATTTTGCATTTTCCACAATAGTGAGGTTGCTGATTTCATTTTTTTTGTTGTTTCCCTAGTGATGTTTGAGTTTCACCGGTTTGCTGGTTGGTCGTTTGATTGACATGCTTATTCGTGTCTATTGTCCTTAGTGACTATTCACAAATGTTCAGGAAATTATAAAAATGTTTTTCATGTACGGGTTGAAACCACCAACGATATTTTGTGTTGCGAGAGATCAGTGGATAGGCCGAAACCAAAGATCACCTTGAGTGGGTGTCCCGAAACCAGATGAAGTCTGCATGGTTTTGGCAGCCAACATTGCACTGAGCCGTTGCATCTTTTCTCAGGCTCCGCGTTGCGAAGGCCACGAGGACGGTGAAATCATTCGATCCAATGGGGGCCTTGGGGGCGTCCCTTGCCTGAGATCCTTCAGAGTCTTGGACCCGCCTGAGTCATGGGGTACCCTCCCTTAGAGCCCTCTGATTTGATGTCAGCATGTGGCAAGGTCAGATCTTTTGACAAAAGTTAGGGACAGCACAAGCTAATGTTGTAGTCTCTTATTATTCAAGTCCAGTCAAACCGCGATGTGTCAGAAAACTGCTGGGAAACACGCTGGAGGAATCCCGCTCACTAGTGTTGCTCCTACAGTAGGTACTGATTTTGATGAACAATCCCCCCAGAAACGGTTTTCCATATGACAAAGAGAACTCGTGATGGTTGACAATTGGGTGAACTTGGATATTGGGTTATATTGGGTTCAGTTTCGCTAGGGCAAGCAAATGACTGTGCAGCACCCTTCCATGATCATGCAAGACTCCGATATGATTGGAGAACAGTGCAGCAATGGTATTATCAGCGAACTGACTTGTACAACCCACGGGACCCACGTAGTTCATAGCTCAGTTCAGAACTGGCATGGTTTCAAATGGTTTCAACATATTCAACATCGGTCACCTCTCAAGTTGGATGGTCAGTGAAATGGACCCATCATTGCTGACAGTCCGCAGCACCAGCAGATGCACAGGACTATGAAAACGAACGAGAGGCTGCGCAGCCGCGGCAAGCTGAGACTATTTAAGATGAGAATGGACATGGTGGATTAAGACTTGCAAAAAAGGACCATATTTTGTCGGTCAACGGCCAGTTTGATTCAGTTTTGGGATATACCCACTACGGAAACTCTCAAACAGGATGACCATTGACTATGCCTCAGCCTGGCCCCAGTGTTTGAGCGACCAATTTCATGTTACTTCTCTAATAGAATACATGCCTTGACAACAAAATGGCTTGGATTTCAGCCCCTGTAAGAAGCACAACATGACCCTGTATCGGGATCAAGGACTGCCTCCCTGCACGCATGTACTGCATTGATACTGCATTGGCCGGATTTTCGTGGCATATTTGTGGATGCAAGTTATATATAAGTTATAAGTATTTATCACATGATTTGCCTCCAGCCATGACCCAGTCCTTCAGAATCCTTGAGCAATCCGGAAGATAGGAAGATCCCCTGCAGTTGAAGTGCAATGATCACTTACTGGGTCCAATACCATCCAATACCACTCAGTACCCTCGTTGCAGAATGGGCGAGTGAACGAGTGGGCAGCGCAGGTAACGACTCTTCGTGGGAAGCTAAGTCACACACAATGCTAACGTGTTTGCAAAACAGGTGTGTTCCTCATCTTGTCAATATGGGGCAAAGTAGGCATCCAAAAAATATGATAACGTGGAGTGGAGTTAACCTGCTTTTGACAAATATTGTTGCTGAGATGCTCACCTTGTGGTTTGTGTGAGTGTTTAGCTTGTCGGACTGCTGGGTCATTGCTGACTTGTGTCTATGAATATCTAAGGTATGCTGTTAAAGAGCTTTGTGCAAGAGACTGTCAGGTTCGTGCTTGAAGCATCATTCTTTATGATGAAGATAGCACATGAGCAGCGGCCAAATTTTCTGATTGACAATTATTTTCTTGTTGTGAACCATTGGATCTACCATGGTTTGGATCTTACCATTGTACAGTATCGTTGATCATTGTTTATTACGATCAAATGGCTTCATTTCAATCATTTTGGCAATGATTCCCTTGATCCACCAACCAAAGAACACGCTGTGACGCTGTGTGCAGGGGGCAAGCTTATCATGTCTTGGCCTTGCTCTTAGAACTGCTGTCATGTCGTCCTCAGTTTTTTGAACCTCCATGAGGATGTTTTCAATATGACTGAAGCACATGATTTTGACGAAACGGTTTACCGTTGAGGTGGCAGATGGTACTGTTGAGCCTTGCAAGTCGGGACTTGAGTTTCCAGTTGACAGACTGAAACTGGCGGAGCCTACTCATGTACCCCCACGTCTCCACAATTCAATGGTCCTCCACGGGCAAGAAACCCATCACTTGCAAAAAGGATCATTTTTGGACGGACTGTGCTTGCATGACACAACGTGACTGCACTTGCCGGATCTTGCCGGCCTGTGCTCATTTGCTTACAATGGTTTTGAAATTGAAAAGGTTTCATGTTCGTTAACTATCAGAACCCTGGTACCACCAAGGCACATCCAAGAGAACGACATCATTTTGTTGTTGTGGAATATTCGATCCTCCATTTTCGGGATACGTGTTGATGGTATCGCCGATGAGGGTGCTGGTTGCAACGACATGCCAAACAGACTGCTGTTTTGCCGCTGAGAGGCTCCTGCTTTCAGCCAATCTTCAGTATTTTCAGCTGGTGTCGGATATCCCAGGGCACTGGGTTTGGTGGCTTTGATGAAAGATAATGTACTGTACTATGGTTGTATGATATATGATATATATATATATATATACAATAAAGATGTATGATATGAGTTGATATTATATTATATGCATGATGTAATCATATAGCATTGATGATGATGGTGATGATGATGCTGGTGATGATGATGATGATGATGATGATGATGATGATGATGATGAAAGTATGTGAATAGATATATACCTTTTTGCAAAAGGTTTGGTCAGGCAATCTAAGTAAAATGATATTGATTTATGTGAATGATGCATTTTGAAAATTGGGTCAGAAAGCGGCAGGCAACAAAAATCAGTGATTCCCGTGATTCCCCATGGCAGCGCTAGCAAACCCGCTAGGTTTGCGCTAGGAAGGTCGTCAGGAATCTGTGATTGATCATGCTTTGTTGCTAATCCTCACACGTTTGATCACCAGACTCTGGGCTTGAAAGACTGCCTACTAAAAAAATCCGGGTACTTGGGTCGATTTTGTGGTTGCAGACACTTTCAGTTTTTTGGGCAAAATGGGATAGAACGAAATGAGTAAGTAGATCATTCACGTATTCAAAGGCCAGTAAATTATTCATGGGCCAACCGATACGTACATGATCTTGGATTGTTGGATCAGTTCGACGGGCAACTCATGGACAAAAGCCTCTGGAACTTGCTGTTTGCCGAGGACAGATGGCGGCTCGCGGCCTGTTTGGGAACTGGTCGATGATGGAAGCAAGTCAGTAAGCAGTGAGCAAAACTCAGTGCGTTGCCAGGTTGTCCACAGCTTGCGACATGGGGCGGTCATGATGCTGCCCCCAGCACCTGATGCTCTCGCGACAGGTGTCATCCATGATGTTCCCTTAAAGTCCATCAAAGATCTTTGCCGGGTGGCACAGGGACGCGGAACACTGCGTTCCGCACTACCCGAGCAGGGCAGCAGGAGCATGATCACTGAGAAGTGGGCCATAAAAATGACATGTCCACTTGCTTGTTATAGGCAGTTCTGAAGCCTTTTGTGCTTCGTGAAATGGGACGGGTCAAATCTCTCATGGAATAGGTCATAGTACATCAGACATCATAAGGTGGTTTCTTGAAACAGGGGAACCCCCAGTTATCATTTTTTCAGTAATCTATAGCAATAAACCAGCCATTTTGGGGGTTCCCTATCTTAAAAATCAGCGCATTTCTCAACTTCTTCAATCTGATTCTCTTTCGCTGGGAGCTATCGACGCAGCTCTCAAGTGTATTTCGCTGTTCGACTGGCTTTGATGACTGTTGGCTATGGGTCAATATTAACCAGCCATTACTATGGGATATCCACCAATAATCATAGAGAAAATAATGGATGATGATGGGGAACCAGGGGTACGGGGTTTTGACCCACAGCCTGTTCACTTCCTGTTATTCTCACGAGTGGTGAGAGGAAATTGGGTGTGTTGTGCTGTTCGATTCTATTGCACTGTTGTTGCTCCAAAGCCTTCCAAATGTGCAGATATCAGCTGGATCCTGAACCAACACATTCCATGCATTTGCATGCAATCCAGGGATTATATTGTATATTATATTTATGATATATGTACATTGAATATTGATTCGTTTTTCAATGGCTTCTAGAACCAGTCGGCATGTTTCAAAACCACGTAGCACAGGCCAAGGGTGGGTGAATACCAACTTGACTATTCAACTTTGATTATTCATGTTTATGGTGTTCACAGCAGTGGTACATTATGTTTTACCGGGTGAAATCTCCTCCATTCCCAAGCATAGCATGATCATTGGGTCATCATGATGCGTGGTTGGAAGATACAGAAGAATCGATCCGATCCGCTGGTGGTTTGGTGAATTCTCAGACTGCTGGCCCTCGTTTGAAGGCCCTGGACGAAGTATCCAGACGCGCCACACGCCGGTGGATTTAGCTGCCAGCTCAGCAGAGCCACCTTCGAAATTTGTATCGAGATTCCTTTCCCATATTGACTAACGGACTGTAATGTAGAGGATTTCAGGACCTCTGTAGTCTTGCTGAATTGCATAAGGTTTGCAGAAGCTTTGCGGGTAGCTTTTCCAAGTCACGTTTTTATAAGGGGTTCGTCAGGTGAATTCATTTTGTTCCAGCCGTGTTTGAACCAAGGACGACATGTGCGCAACATTGGTCCTGCGGAACAATGAATGAGCTGACCTTAGCCGCAGGAATCTTTCAGCAAAACACAATTCAAATCCAGGCACAAGCCAAGCGTAGATGTGTATTAAACACAGGTGCATAGATTCAAAGCCCATGTGCCACTAGCTGGCACAATTATTTTAGAGTGCCTGTGATCGTCAATGGCCCTTGCTGAATCAGTCCACTTCTCATCCTATCAAGGTGTGACCTTTCGCCTGAATAGCATACGGGAACGTGATGAGTTCATCAGATGCGTGTGGAATCCAAGAGAGAGAAAAAGTGCAGGTGGAAGTGGATGTTAACATGCTTCTCCTTGATGAAGGCAGCGAAGCTGTGAAGCTTTTGGGATCCCGATTTGAGGTCGATTTGCGCTTGACTGATGTGAGGGATTAAGACCATAGACTTGTCAGTGGTGGATTTTCCGATGCGGAAGGAAGTGATTCATCCCGTGACATCTCTGGACATCCCTAGACTGGAAGGGAAAACACAGAGTTCGACTGGATGTTGGTCTTCAGCACATGTTGCGCAGGGCTGGGCGCCAAGTTGTAATGCTAGAGTTGGATCCACCTTTATCATTCCCCTACATAAGGGATTTATCGGGATCTATCACAAGCTATTTAAGGTCATTGTTTTTGTTGGCAAATCAAGAAATGCATCTACCAATCCATTGCAGGAATCCCTCCACTCCAATGGTCACAAATCAAGAAAAAGCAGTGGGACATGGCTTCAATTGCTTCATCACTTGGCCGCCGACTGTTCATCCGGATCAGGTCTTGATGAATGCGGGGCAGATTTTTCGCTGGTTCTTTCATTGGTCAACTCATGAAACGTAATGAAACCATTGAAGCCTGGGTCGCTTCGGAGCCAGGGAGAATGACCCAATGAGAGAAGCCAACCCAAGGCACACCACATCACTGCCGTCCTCAGGTCAAAGTTCTAGCGCTGGCTTTGGATTGAACGCTGCACAAAGGGTTGCAGCTTGGATTTGATCCCAGCAAAGCTCAGGGAAGGAAACCAGAAATGGTCTCAATATATGAAATGGTATGAAATGGTCAATCATTTGGATTCGTGGCTCAGTAGTGGCTGCCAAATGCACTGCTATTTTGGTACGTTCGCACTTGAGAGATTTGGGATTTTCCAGTCCCACGACGGAGTTTCAATGGGCGATTTCTGGACTACGTCGACGTGGTTTCACCTCTCTGACGTATCTATGTTGGCAGGATGCAAAGCCGTTCCCGAGCTTTGCTGGGATTGTTTGTCTCACCCTTCAGCTTTCGCAGGCGAAGAGACAGTTCAATCTAACTTGAGAATTTGAACCGCAAAAGAGAGAGTAATTATTCTCAGTTTATCAAGTGGATTTGGTGAAGATAAACACTAGACGTGGGAAATTCATTCAGAAGCATGGGTGATGCTGCCAAGCATGGATTGATCGTAAGACTGTGCTCCAAAACTGCTGGCGTTTCTGAAGCATGATGACTTTACGCCCAGAAAAAGTTTGCACGAAGTACACACCCATTATCACTACAGTACACCAATTGGCACGTCAGTGGGTTGACAGAAGTAATCAGAATGATGACCACAAACCCTGGCACGCAGCCATTGCAGCAGGTGTTTTGCATCAGGAGCTTCTGGAATGTCCTTTGACAAGGCATGGGAAACGGTGCTGCAAAGTCTCAATGGCGAAGTTAGGGCAACATGCGTAGCCGTAGAGACACTCCAAGCATTGAATCCCAAGGCATCCCAAGGCCACGTACATCTACAGTACTTTGATGTACTACGTTGGTTTAACACTTTTATGGCTATTAATCGTAAACAGTATGGTGGTTTAGCCATTATAGTCATTGTGGACAGTGACCACTGCTTAACCATAGTTCGACCATTGTTTCACCATTATCCAATCATTCTTTCACCACAGTTTAACCCATGATTTAACCATCATTGTTTAATTGTTGTTTAAGCATCATCTAACCACTGTCTATTTGTTGTTTAACCATCATTTAACCATCATTTAACCGTCATTTAACCATCATTTAACCATCATTGTTTAATTGTTTTTTAACCATTTAACCATCATTTAACCATCATTTAACCATCATTCAACCATCATTGTTTAATTGCTTTTTTAACCGTTTTAACCATCATTTAACCATCATTTAACCATCATTTAACCATCATTGTTTAATTGTTTGTTTAACCATTTAACCATCATTTAACCATCATTCAACCATCATTGTTTAATTGTTTTTAACCATTTCACCATTATTCAACCATCATTTAACCATCATTTAACCATCATTGTTTAATTGTTTTTTTTAACCAATTAACCATCATTTAACCATCATTGTTTAATTTTTTTTATCCATTTAACCATTATTCAACCATCATTCAACCATCATTTAACCATCATTTAACCATCATTTAACCATCATTTAACCATCATGGTTTAATTGTTTTTTTTAACCATCATTTAACCATCATTTAACCATCATTTAACCATCATTGTTTAATTGTTTAATTGTTTCTTTTAACCATTTAACCATCATTTAACCATCATTTTAACCATCATTTAACCATCATTTAACCATCATTGTTTAATTGTTTTTTAACCATCATTTAACCATCATTTAACCATCACTTAACCATCATTGTTTAATTGTTTTTTTACCAAGTAACCATCATTCGACCATCATTTAACCATCATTGTTTAATTGTTTTTTAACCATTTAACCATTATTCAACCATCATTTAACCATCATTTAACCATCATTGTTTAATTGTTTTTTTTCATCATTTAACCATCATTTAACCATCATTTAACCATCATTGTTTAATTGTTTAATTGTTTTTTTTAACCATTTAACCATTATTCAACCATCATTTCACCATCATTTAACCATCATTTAACCATCATTGTTTAATTGTTTTTTAACCAATTAACCATCATTTAACCATCATTTAACCATCATTTAACCATTGTTGTACCCATTGTTCTACCCACTGTTTGTTGCTTATGTCGCCAGTCCTCCGATGTGCTGCGCACCTTGGGCCAGGCCCCAGCTCCTCATTGATCCTCTGAGCTGCCGAAGTTGTAAGGCCGCTGCCAGGGTTCGCCAGGACGGCCCCCAAGCTTCAACCATGGCAAGCGAACGTCATAGGGACACCATGCCGTTCGAACTTCGGGGTATTGGCAGTTCACCAATAACAATGGTTAACTAGCTGGTTAATGGTTAATGATAGCTGGGACAATAAGCAGCAATACTATAGGGGATATACCAGCAATATATGGTTATGGCTCAATATTAACTAATCAATAATGGGGGATAAGAACCAACAATAGTAGGGGAAACAATGGGTAGTGATCGAAAACATGGCCTAACCAAGCCTAGGATCAAGCTGGATGTTGCCAACAGCATCTAATACACCAATACTGATTGGTCCATGCATCGGCTGTACTCGCAGAAGTGCATGTTTTCTGCAGGCAAAATGTGGTCATTTTCAGATGAAGACAGGTTCATGGTTTTCACGCGCTTTGATCGGTTTCAATGTGGTACTTCCGAACACACTTGCCACTCTGATTGGCTTTTCCAATCACATATTTTTTTTTTTTGTACACGGCTGTCATGTATCGCATGCTCTTTATTCTATCTCCCTCCAGTGCATTTTTGTAGCTAGCTCATTTTATTGGAATTTTATTTTCGAATATGGTGTTCTTCTTATATAGGATCTTCAATGCCCATTCCCCAGAACTGGTCTTTGTATTTGTTTAAGTTCTCAACTTGTCACCCGGTGAATTTTCCTTTTTAAAGAAATTTCGCCATTTTCTATTATTTCTTGTCTTTATTTCTGTTGCACTGTCTTTTTATACGTGATTCCCATTTAAACTTTGCAACTCAATGGCTTTAACTCTATTACTGCCCTTCGGTTCGCTTGGCAGTATCACACATTTTCTCGCAGAAACTGCTGGGAGCCCACTGTGCTCTTGTGAAAAAATCACATATTTTGTGCAGTGGTTTGCCATGGTTTGCCTATGGAAGGTGATAATATCCATTGTGTAGTGGCAACAACACTGGTTTTCCATCACAAAAAATGGCGGCTCACCTGGTTTTTGTGCGGAATTCAGGTTCTGGACACTGCCTTGACGTTTATTTACACGGCACGGATCTCCTGCGACTACACTCAGGCGAGCATTCGTGGACCTCACTTGGTCCACTTGGGCATGTGGCAAGCCATGACGGGTAACCAATTAGCCCCACAAAGAATGATCATTTTACAAATGGATACCAGAGGTTTTGGGGGGTACCACAATTTTGGCACATACCCATTTCTTCGGTTTTGTTTGGCGATACTCGGTTTGTTTGGCACAGCGATGAAGTTGCTGTCGGCACATCTATTTATTCGTCAGACGATCAGAACTGTGGATTCCGTTGGTTCAGAAGGACCGTTAGTTTACAAGATGTTGCAGTTGCAACCTGTTGGACAGCTAGTACCATGCTACAAGGTTGCAGTTGCACCTGGGTTCCAGCCGATGACCAGTTGGTGGTTTCTCAAAGTGGGGGTACCCCCAAATCATCCTTCCTTACTCATTTTCAGTAAAAAAAGCACATGTTTTTGGGTTCCCAATTGTTATAAGAAACCACCGTATCATGATCCAACACTACCATCAAGCCATCATCAAACCATCACTGAACCATGGAGGTGGGTCAGTTCACCCTGTACCCCTGGTTCCCCCACTATTAACCATTGTTTCCCGTATTATTGTTGGTCAGTATCCCCATGAAATGGGTTGGTGAACTGCTTGACCCGGTCGCTCGCCATCTCAGTTCGGTTCCAGGACGGCTGCTTGCTGTGGCAGCTGCTCTGCCTGTGCGCCAGATATCGGTTGCCAGAGCCGCTGTGGAGGCGCGAATGTCAAGTTGTTCAACTCGCTCGCCCCGCGCCAAGGGGATGCTGTGCGATGGAAGTCCTACAGTTTTTTTTTAGTGAAATAATAGTACGCTATATTTATATGATATATAGTTTATATTTATATGTTTTATTCATGCATATATCCTTATATATATATATATGTATTTTTTTATATATATTTATTTTTTCTAAATATATATATATATATATACATATGTGTTTATTTCTTTATATATATTTATATTTTACATACCTTTATATATATGTACATATATATATATATGCATACAGCTTGATACATGATTATATTATTCTATATGGTGGGTTCAGCAGAAA
>VSDK01011271.1:289810-306529 GCA_009767595.1 Symbiodinium kawagutii | reverse complement strand
GAGTGTCTTACCAAGAGTGTCCCACCAAGAGTGTCTCACCAAGAGTGTCTTACAAAGACTGTCTCACTGAGAGTGTCTTCCCAAGAGTGTCTTACAAAGAGTGTCTCACTGAGAGTGTCTTCCCAAGAGTGTCTTACAAAGAGTGTCTCACAAAGAGTGTCTTACCAAGAGTGTCTCACCAAGAGTGTCTTACCAAGAGTGTCTTACTCAGAGTGTCTTGCAAAAGTGTCTTATTTAGAGTGTCTTACCAGGAGTGTCCCACCAAGCGTGTCTCACCACGAGTGTCTTACAAAGAGAGTCCGACCAAGAGTGTGAGCATTCGGGTTCGTGGGCTTCATCTTGTTTTCAGGCTTGCAGATTTCCTTATTATATTATATAGCTGTCTCCAAATTAGTATCACTTCTTAGGCGATGCAAGGCTCACTTGCGGCTAAGAAGGAAGCAGCAACCTTGACGTTGGTGCATTTCCATGCATTTCCTAGTCGCTTGCCTATCGTCAGTTTGACAAATTTTGAAAAGGAAAAGAAGTTGTTTCCTTGATCAGCAATTGAAGGGATGTGCCATGAACCATTTGCATAGCTCCAAAGAGGTTATACATACTCGTCGCAGGGAGCTTGCTTGACCCGCGCACGAGTTACGTTGGCACGGCATTTGATTCCAGACTTCTTGCTGTCACAAGGAGGCCTGCCAGTGGCAATCATGAAACCAGGGAGCTGCACCAACCGCTGAGCAAGGAATCAGAATATATCAAAATCAGATGATACATTATTGCACTCCCTGGTCTATGCGGAATTCTATGGCGCCTATTTAGCAATCAAAACGACGTCCCATGGCCTTACCTGGGGGAAAGTGCACACGTACACATCGAGAATGTGTCCAGGCGTCAGCAAGGCAAAGTTCTTCCAAGTGGGGCGAGGCTTTGACCGGGTGAGCTTTTGGCGCTGGCAATCTATGGCTGATTTTTTGGTTGGAAATCTGAAAATTCAGCAAGTATGGTGCTTTATGGTTTTTCGGCAGGTTTTATGCTTGGCACATGATCATTGATGATCCGCGACATCGGAATGACAGCCAATGAGCAACATTTAAGGGCAGGCATTGGCAGGCCTTCATTGTTGTTCATTAAATTTAGAGGACCTTTCAGCAGACAGTTCTTTGTCAAGTTTGACAGCAGTGTGCAATCGCACGCATTCTCAGGCCCACTTGCTTATTTGGTGATTCAGACACGTGAAGCAAATTCGATCCATTTGAGTAGCCAACTGGCGGCTACCGCCGTGCTGGAAACCAGAGATAACCCGAGTCTATAGCAGTCAAAGCAGAACTCAGTATTGGACATGACGGAGTGCACTCACTTTGCATCTTCAAAGTTCTGTAGTTGGCACTTTGCGCGTGGCCCTTATTCAGCTCAAATCTCATTTGTTCAACAGATGGGACGCCAAAAAATCACACACACCGCACATATACAGACTTTGTACTAGATGCTGATGTATAGAGAGAACCAGATGCATAGATACACGCTGCTCAAATATCTACTTCTGTCTCATCATGGAAGATGATGTTTCGTCATCAGCTCCATCAGGCGGGCCGACAGAAGAGCTGCAGTCTGCCTATGGATGGTTAGTTTAATAGATGCTTAACCGGTAGTGAAAACGATAACAAACAATAATGGAAACAGAACAAAAAATATATAGGCAAAACAAGTAGACGATAGTGAGAGTTGAAATTGAACGTCCCAAAACGATAACAGACAAGAATTGACACCAACATGTTCGGGGCAGGTATGTTCATGAAGTTGGGACTGCCATTGAAAAACGTTCATCTTTGAAAGGGGATCTTAAAACTTGCGTGCCATTTGTAGACAACCCGTTTGTTGTTGGTTCTCAATCTCCAGATTTGACCATTACTGTCTTACCCTTTCACAATGAATCATTGACCCCTATTGGCGGAGATGACCATTTCACCAGCTTTGACCATAAGACACTATTCACCATTGTCAACAAACAAGTATGTATTGAACATGATCACTAATTGTCAACCTGGACGATTTATCAACCAACATGAACTATTGTGTGTGTGACCATTATCAAGCATGAATCCACCATCACGAAAGATTCAGCACGAGGTTGGTGTGACATGGTGTGACCCAGCCTCAAAGGTGTTGTAATCTCCAGAGCAGAAATCAAACAACAGAGATCCCGGGCATGTAAAGATTCCAGCAGGTGAGGCCAAGGAGATTTTATTGTTGAAACGGGATTTATACAGACAAGTTCAGGAGGATTTTCAAAGCCTCACAAACATGGACATGCTAGCCATGTGAAATCAGCTCATACAATCCTGCCTTCCAAGTGCGGACTGATGAAGACCGTGGTTTTTTGATCGCCAGTCTTTCGTGACAGCATACCGCTAAACCGCTAAAGCAGGTGTGTAGTGTTTTGAGGATGTTTTGAGGGTATAGCGAGGGGCATGTAACCCCAAATCCTGTCGCTTAAGCACGCACGCACATGCTCGCAAACATATCGCACATAACAAGAATGAAGAAAATAACGATCCCATCTATCCTTGAGCTTCAAAAACATTAGTGGGAGTTCAACCCTGATTCCTTTTTACAAAATTTGCGGTGATAGAACGTTGATATGTCGCTGTCGAGTGAGGAACACAAACAAGATGTTTGTTGAATCTTGTTCAGTCAATGGGATGAACGTGGATTTCCTTCGATCCATACTTAATACGTCCACATTTTATCATGTCGTACAGATGTGTTCAGATTGGCAGAAACCCAAACCCGGGTAGCGCCTCTCAGACATTGTGCCGCCCGAAGAGGATGCAACTCTGATTTGCAATGGTTGTCGGGGATGGGCAGATTTGGATCCTACAGTTGTGGTGAAGCGACAGTCTGGGCATGGGCTATCCCGTCTATCCTGCTGCCATTTCCAACCGAGCAATTTGCATACTGAAATGGTAGTAGATGGTTGGTTCATATATCGACAAGGATCTACTTGGAAATTTGAGCTGTCTTTGGAAGCAGCATTGGCATGTATATAAGCATTGAAATTGTTGCTTCCATTGCTGTAGGCTTTCCTTGTGCCATCTTGTGCCTGCAATCAGGTGGCCCTTCACACATATGTGTGTTTTGCCTTTGTGATTCTTGCATTGTTCATTTGGTCTTGAACTTTTGGCATGTAGACCAGAAGTTTCTTAGTGAGAATGCACCACGCTGGAACATTTGCAAAGGCAGATGCTGATGCGTGGGAGATTAATGTCACCACATTGGAGGATTTGATGCTGCCTGCAGATGTAGCGAGACTTGTTTGCATGTTCAGCAGACCCCAGCAAGTTCATTTCTCGTTCTTACTACATGCTGAGTAAAGCGAAAGGAGGAAAAATCTGGATGAGGGCACTTCAGCGGGTTAGAGGATAGTGCCTCAATGGATCTTAGTGGCTAATTTTTGGACATGTTTCTTCGACTGCGTTGTAGGATAGGATTCTTTGGGATGGCAAGAAGGCCTGCCAAACTGGTGGTGTCAAAGCAGGTTCGCCCGTCTTGACATTGTTCATGTTGCAGCGTTCAGCAGACAAGTGCCCAACACTTCCGAAGGCGCGGGTGTGCCCAGTGGCTGTTGGCACAAATCATGAGCATCCCGATTGACCATCAGCCAGTTCTTTTTAAGGTTGCTGACTGGGTTCCCATCCCCCATGACCAGTTAGGGTATGGCCGTTATGCTGCAGTCGAAGTGTCACTCAGGAAGGAGGTCACAGATACTTGGAAAGCCTATGTCGATACCTTCCGAAGCGAACAGTCGGCAGGCCGGGTTGTTTCAGCTTGCCTCATATGATTTCGATAAATTTGGAAGCACTTTCAGGCTAAGGCTGCATTGACCCGAAATATAGCTAGCGGTAGAAGAGACATCCATCCACTCATGAGATTACAGGCGGAATGAACTGACAGGAGGCGGCTGGCAGGACTTATTTTGCCAAGCAGAGTGATACCACGTGATGTTTCCCCTCCGTGAATCTTACATACTTGGCAGCATATCATCACAATGATGTCAAGCCCAATTTCATGTATCATTTGATCGCTTATGATGACGTGTGGCTGTCGTTTGTATTCCATCAGCAACACGCATGTGACTATGGGTCAAAACTCTGTATACCCCTGGCTATTCACATCCACCAAATGACGAATCTAATGATGAATCTGGTCTTGTTGGGATGCCTACCTACCTACGCATTGGTTGGTTGGTCAATATTGACCCATCTCCATGTAGTTGAGAGGTTACTTTGGTGTTTCTCAAATCAGGGGTGCGCTAAAATGCTTGGTTTACTACTACAATACTCAACTCGATGATTCGGGGGGGGTCCTCTATTGCTTGAGGAACCTCAATTTGATTTTTCCATGACTATCATGATCCATGACTATCATGGGCCTCCATGTATTTGAGAATCGTAAACTGGATCCGGCAGGTGAGGCCATCTTCAATGCGATTTTTGAAGCGGCACCTTCATTGGCATCGCTCTTTGTGGGTCCACGGGGCCCTCAAGCCTTGAGGTGCCTTGGACATCGATCCTCCGCTCCCTGGGTTAAAACTGCCGGCTTGAGCTGCCTTCCAGATATTGATATTCGATGTACCTGGTATGGTGTGGTTCTGTGTGTTCAAACTTTTTTGAGCCAGAAGTTCTTTTGATCATTGAACGGAATTCAGAAAGTATCAACCATCAGCAACCATTGTCCATCATTCTATCGTTAACCATCAGAAACCGTCAAGTACCACTTGCATTCACAAGACATTTTTGAATGAGTGGCTTTCACGAACGCAACCATGATGGCTTGGGCGTTAGGCGCACTATGGCATACTGATGTTTTAGCCCATGTTTTTCTATAGGGATGATATGGGATGATCATCCCCAGATAGTCTGCGATTGCAAATGATGGTGAACCCAATGATGTTGGTTAATTAGATGTTAGAATTTCATGATGTTGTTTTGTCAATGATGGTAAGGCCAAACCATCCCCATACCCTGGTCACAGAAAACCCATTTTGAGCATCCAACCCTTGTTCCAACAGGTTTAAAGAGGGACCAGCCATGACCGGCCATGCCTCACTGAGATTTGTGAACGGAGTGACTGCGGCAGTCGCAAATCTCGCGCAGCCTGCTGCCTTGAAGATCGAGGCTCGCACTACCACGGCGGGCTGATTCATAGATGCTGTGGCTTTCTAGGTTAGATACTTCTGGCTGTGAACACCAAAGCCATGACCACTTAGGAAGCCGGTCTCCACAGCTCTCCAATTTTTGGATGATCTCTATATGTAACCAAAGTTGCTTCGGTCACTTTCACGATTCACAAAACAACAGCAGCACTGGTAAGTTCATCGAAGCTGCATATATATCTGAACCTAAAGCATGCTAAACATTTCACGGATTGCAAGTGTGAACTTGCACTTGGCAGGTGGAGACGATAGCTTTTGCCCATCTCAGTTTCGATTCTTGGTTCAGAGAAGGAGCCAGGGGTGCCCAGGACTAGCCTTTGAAAGGGCATAAAAGGGCCTTTAAAGGAGGAAAGATTTGGAGCCACCAGGAGGGTTCGAACCAAATGATAGTCCAATAGCTTGTTTGCAAGCTGGCTAGGTCATGCTAGGTCATGCTAGGTCGCAAAGGTAGGGAGTTGGTCAGCTTCGAGGTGAACCGATCTGAAGAGGTCCCCTGAAGGGGCAGCAAATGCAGTGGATCTGAAGTGAGCTGCGACCTTGCTGGGGATCGCTGGTAGGTTGGCAAGACAAAAATGCCTGGCGATGTCCAGCAGTTGGATGCTGTTTGCTCACCCGATTTGGGTGTTTCTTACATTAGGGGTACCCCCAAAATGGAAGGTTACTAACATAAATGGTCAATAAAGGTTGATTTGGGGGTCCCCCTGTTTTGAGAAACCACCATTTGACTGTTCCATGACCATCATGATCCATTATTCCAATCTTCATCCACCAGCGGCCAAGTGAACATGTTTTTGTTTTGTTTGACATAAGGTCTCTATTGCTGCTGGTCATACCTGTTCATTCAGTGGCTTGTAATTACACCTTTCACTGTTGGTTTTTGTCATGTTGACTATTGACCATAATCCTGGTTGTTGATGAACATGTATAGTCACACCCATTGACCAGCTGAGATTGAGCTGTAAAAAATGGAGCAAATGGGTCAAAAAGCTTTCACAACTAATTGATATTAATATCACAAAAAACTGACACTTTGCTCCTATTGTTGGGATTGCTTGGCTAGGATTGTCATGTCGTTTCCATACATTCATATACATTCATTTACATTAATATACATCAATCATGCATATAGTATGAATACTTGGGTTCAACCATAGTTTCTTTGGCAGTGATACTTAATGACCTGAAAAGAGCTGTCTCCATGGCACATGATAGCCAACATGCTGAAAACGGCTATCCCGATGAAAACATTTTTACGAAGCTCACAAATTTCTCTGATTTCCTAGTTTACATGTGCTAATAGTAGCGGTCAAACCCCAGGTGTCACAAAGCCATTGGATTTCGATGGCATCGTTCCATCCCCTGGCACGCGACAAGGATGTGACTGTCCCCAGGGTGACATTGTTTCGAGATGCTGTGCTGCAAGCCATGGCATGCTATTGAGGTGCTCCAAAATGCAAGGATTGCCAATCCTAGGTTCGATGATGGTGGACATGGGCGAACACTTTTTTAAAGTGTATGGGCATGTGGATGATCCAACAGTAACAGATAGTAACAGTAGCCCTGGTGAACGTCTTAAAATCAAGCGTATGGGCATGTGAGTGGATCATCCAAAAGTAACAGTAGTCTCGGTGAAAGTCTCAAAATCAAGCAGAGTCCGCTCAGTTGGATGTCTATCCATGCATGTTTGGTGACTCTTACTATTGAATCATGACTCATAATGTGGCGGTGGATCAATACGCCCGTACCTTTGGGAACATCCCAGAAATGACCAAACCAAAAAGTCATGTCGAGACTTTTGAAAGGAAACGCACCAAAACTCATGGTTTCATTCAGGTTGTACACCCATCGAAGGAACCAGGCTTGATCAATCTCACTTGCACCACCTAATGTCATGATGTCGGATCAGGATGCGAAATGGGTTTGCGATCGTTTCTTTCCATTGTCAACGATGTTTAGGGTATCTCAATCAGGAAATCCCAAGCCCTTTCATGCAACAACGGTCAGCTGTATTCGATTCCTACATGGGGTTCTAAAAGGTGATGCAAATCGTTTCCTTGACGACGTTGGTTGCGTTGGATCATTGGTCTGACTCGACGCCTCTTAGGATGCAGTTCTTGACCTCTTTGAGACCGAGTTGGGAGATGCTTTTAGTTCATGGGCACGCGATGGATGGGGGCAACTCCTTACCTACATTGGAGGTGCACTCATTTGGGTGCGTGTTCCTTGGTGAGAGCGCGGATCGCCGTGGTGCTGGTAGACTTGCTATGACATGGGTTCTTCCAGAAGTGAAGCCATTCCCCCAGAAAAATGGCACGGAGAAACCCACACCAAGAATTGCACTTCTTGGCTGCTTGAGGTCATTTCTGGGCACAACATGTACTTGCATAAAACATGCGCATGTCCGGTATTTGCTGTGGCACCCCCAAGCATCCCAACTTGTGATCCTAGGGAAACCACCCAGTTATGCAGCATAGCCTATACATGGACAACCTCACCATGCTATGATCCACGTAGCCACCAGGCAGCCCTCTTAACCGGCAGGGCAGCTGGCCTAGGCCAATTTTTCCGACCGCCTACGAGTTCTTCAAGAGAGCTGGCGTGCGGCCAACAATGTAGGGAACAAAGCGTCCGAGGCATGGCAGGGGCCATGGGCCATCATGGGCCATCATGGGCCATCATGGGCCATCATGGGCCATCATGGGCCATAGGGCCAGCACTTGGGAGCCATCCCAATCTTATCCTACACATTTCTACCCGCTCAAAAGCTCTCATCCTTGGGGTGTAGTCAAAGCCATGTGTTGCTGAAACAATGGGGAGTCAGTCCAGGTATCCTTAGGAACATGGCTGGCACAGTAACCCAACCGTTCCTCGTGAGTTTCATAAGGGGACCACCTGGTTGGCGTCATTCCAGCGTTGACAAGGCGCTTTTCCGCAATAAAACAGCAACTTTTTTTGGGGCCTGCTGTGTTGGGCATTGCATGTTGTCATTTTTCTTCTCTTGAGAAAATCTATCCTACTATCCACCAACCAGGGGACGCCAGAGTTTTTGCGTTCTTTTGGTGCCAGGCTGAAAAGCAGCGCATGCACAACGCTCATGAAAAGAAAGAGCAAAAGCGAAAGGACAGTGACAGCATGGGACAGCAGGGGACAGCAGGGACAGCAGGGACAGCATGGGACAGTATTGTGGTAATGGACTACAACTTTGTGGTTCGAAGATGTTGGAGATGCTCACAGTTGTTTCTGTTTTTTGAAGCTTAGAAGCATCGAAAAAGACTTTGTCAGCAGTCACAAGTTGTGCATCGGTGCCTCATCAGAAGGCTTGAATCATTTACCGTCTTCGTTTTTGTAGCATGCTGTGCAAGGACGATGAGAAGCCAGAGAAAAGTGTTGAGATCGATCCAGAAATAGCAAGTACAGATAGTCCAAATAGTTCTGGAAGCAGTTTCTCTGGTCAGACTGCACAGACCGTGCCTTGATTTGATGACAGAGAGTGGAAGGGAAGTTTTTTGTGCAGCGATTTCACTCACTAGAAGAGTCTAGACAATGTGCGATGCACTGAACCAAAGTGTGGAGACCAGATGACACCAGTATGCTGTTGGACCATCAATTGAATCAAATTGTGTGGCGAATCTGAGGTTGGCGTTCATCCCAGCAACAGAGGTTTAGCCACGAGTTGCTGCAGTCGCGTCATGGGTCCCTTTTCGAAATGTTGCTCCCGCAAAAGCGCGGCCCGCCCGGCCCTGACCAGCAGTACTTCCAGGTATGACATTGAAACGGGTCGTGCCAAGGACAAGGCCGACAGGTCGAAGGCGGAAGCTCCCAAGGGCAACAAAGCTCAGGGTCAACATCACATCGATGTGCCCAAAACCTTCGACGAAATGTTTCAGTGGAACTCTGCAGTCATGGGCCTCTCTGGTCGGAAGTGGATGCAAGAGGTTTTGAACAGCTTTACGGCCATGGTCGAACACATTTCCGACACCAAACGCCTACAACAGGAATGCAATATTGTCTCAATACGGATTGCGAAAACTTCTGGGGACAATGTAAGTCTCTCAGAGTTCAAATCCTGCATGTTGGCTGCCTTGCGATCCCTGCTTCCTACGACTTGGGACACCAACCATGAGCTTGCTTGGAATTGGTTTCTAGGCCCATAGATTGCAGGCGGTTCTCTCACTGTTGAAGGTGTTCATATTGCAACAACAATCAAGGGTTCAGCTGCTCTATAATGCATCGATAATTTAAAAAAGTAGACTGAACATGACTGAACTAAGAGGTCATGTTGGATCATTTTGATCCCACAATTGCGACATCACTGGCTGACACTTACCAAGGCTTTGGGATAATGTCGAGACCTTGCTGAAGAAGACCATGGGAAAGCCGCTTCTTTGGGAGCCACTGGTCGAAGAATTTTCGTCGCATGGATCGGCTTGCAAGAATTTGCAAGAGATTCTTCAAGACATGAGATTTAATTAGTGAGAATTAATGAGATCCAATGAGATCTAATGCAAGAGGTAAAATACTTATGAGATCTCATGCGGTAGTTGGTTTTTGGTGTTTGCTTGTCCATGATTCATGTTGAATGGGTGCTGTGTGCGTGTGTGCCACAGTTTGCCGCCACGTAGGCAAAGCCTCTCAACGATGCTGATGAGTCTCAGCGATGAAGAGCATTACAACTATCGCGTTGGGCTTTACGATCGCTACTTCGCGGCTGTTCCTGCAGGCAACTTTTCAGTGAGCAGGGAAGCTGTGAATATCTAACTGGCTGTTGGTTGGGAGGGAGTGATTTGGAGCCAGGTGTATCCCTCTAACGGGAGAACTAAGGAGCTCCCAGGAATGGTATAGCCAAATGTCGGATAGGGATTATGGATATTGATGGTCAACAAAGATTGTAGTGGATCGATCATGATGGTTGAGTAAAACTGACCAATACTAGCTAAAACCAAAAGTCGTCGGGGTTCCTCCTCTAGATACGAAGTTTGATACTATTCCCTTCCCTTCAACACTATCCTGTATGCAAAATGATTGACATTCTTTGAAATAGGGATATACAGAAATAATAGAAGGAGGCATGTGTTTGTGGAGCAATGCCCACTAATTATATTGTGTATCTCCTGCGCTCTATGATACTGCAAATCTATGATTGATTACATGATTACAAATCATTTGAATGAATTCTACAACGACTGAACGTTAAGCAAATCAAATGTTGCACATGACCAGCAAACATTGGCAGTGACCCTTTCACCAATTCAATGTTCCAGTTTGGATGGCGGAAGGTGTTTCAAACAGGGTTCAAAGTTTTTCCTGTTCGGAGTGCCTTTCTGACATCAAGCTGATTTAGGGGGTGATTGGATTTGAGTCACTGGAGATTTTGTCCATGTACGGACTGAATTAATGTGTATATGTGTATGCAACATCAGGCAACTTAGTCTCACCTTTCAACGGCACGTTCCGTGGCTGTCAGCTGGTGATGCAATCACTTAGGTCAAGACTACTTTAAGCAATCGAATACTCGGCTGCTCTTCATTGCTGAAAGTGCTACCAACATGTCACTGCAGCTGCTTGGTGAACCTTGGCAAATGGTGGATGAGATCTCTGCTTTGGGTTTGCGTCACGTGGGCTATGGCATCCCTACAGAGACTTGGCGGCAGGGTCAGGTGCTGGTGCGTCAGCTGAGGGGATGCCTGCTGCTGTTGCAGCTTGGGGCCTTCCCCCAGGCCCCAGGCGCACAGCCTGCCCAGCGTCCCTTTCTCCACTTTCACGGGAGCCTCAACACGCAGCTTCGTCCTTGTTGCAGTATATGCATGTAGTATTTATCAAGCATGTTTTGCAGATATCAGTGCAACATGTGAAACTTCCTGACCACCAGACATGCAGCAGAAAGCGTAACTTTATATCCCTTACCGCATCAATCGTTGCAGCATGCGGACAGCGTCGCAGCGGAACCTCGTGAAGCTTGGAATTTGAACCAATACATGATATTCCAATGCATTGATGTTCTGGTACTGTGATATCCCATCAGATAGCCCCATCCTTGTGATTGCAATTACAAGAATGGGTTTGTGATTTGATAGTGATTGCACATCCCTACATGACTCCAATAGAATATGTTTTTGATGGGGAATCGCAAGCAAAAAATGCTACCCTACCTCCGGACAGACTACTTGCTGGCTGTTTATGGCTGCTTTTTGCTACAACAACATGTATGTGGATAAAGTTGTACAACATGTGCTATGATTTGTTCTTACTCATTGCTACTACGATACATCTATGATCCCTTCTGGTTCTTCACAAAACAGGATGGTTTGTGAATGTCATATGGCACAGCTGAAATGGTGTGCCAGGAGATGTTTTCTCCCTTCATCGAAGCCGCCGTCGAGTCCATGAAAAGATATGTCACTGATGAGACAGCCCTGCAAGCCTTTGGCACCTCGCTTTGCGAACTTTCAGGGCTTGCTGTTGATCGCGAGGACCTTTCAAAGTGAACATTCACTAAACTGACCCTTGCGGGGTATCTGGTTCATGGATCAAATGTTGGGGCAGCCATGTGCAGCATCAAGAAGCCACCTTCGGATTGTTCAGGGAACTATGCTCGTATATATGCTGGATTGATTCTGAGGAAATAGGTAATCATATAATTATGAGCAAAGCTTATTGCTGGTCCACTATCAGCTATAATTTAGTATAATTGGTGATAAGTAGTCATGTGGGTATAGCTAATAATTGGTCATACTTAGCAGTCTACTACGTGAGAAGCCAAACATGGACTAGCGACGACTACAACATCCCTCATCATTCATGCTTTCCGCCCATGCGTTCTTTTGCTGATGGCCTTCTTCACTGGAAAGAAAAGCACAGGGTTGCCAGCTGTTTTGTGGATTCAATTGGTTACACGCTTGCCTCAAGTTCTTTAAACATCATATAGCTGAATTGGTGTGTTTTCTGTTCATATGTGTTGATTCTGGAAATGTGTCAATGACCATGTGATAGCACTGTTGTTGGACAATTTGTTGGAATGGTTATATATCTCCGATCCTGAGGCAGTCAGTGTTATGTCCCCAAACCCAGTGATGGTAACGGGTCAGGCCACAGAATGCAGATAATAATGGGTTGGTGAAGTTTCCTGACCTCGAGAATGATGGACATGTCATGCTTGACCATCAACCATGTTTCCAATGATTGGAATTGGGAGCACTTCAAGATTTGGTGGTTCATCCAAAGAATAGACAAAGATGTTCCACTCCAGGCTTGCTTTGATATTGGGGGTGTGAATCTCGAACGCCCCGCAGACTGGTTGAGCAAAAGTTGACGGATGTATTCCCAACATTGGATGTGGAGCATCTCCAGAGACACACACACACATTCTTGATGATGATAGATGATGATAGATGATGACATATGAGCAACTGTTTTTATTTACAAATGAATTGGTTAGTCTTCGGGTGGAAATGGTTTCTCTAGAAAAACAGGAATTCGCATGTAAAACGAGGTAGGAACACCTCGAGAACGAGGCTCCAGAACGAGGTAGGAATACTGGAGAGCGAGGTAGGAACACCAGGACCTCTCAATTTCTATCACTTGAGCCAGACAATAAATAAAATCCATCGCTCATATGATGATAGATGATGTATCCAATGATCCTTTACTTTAATCCGTGGGTAATCCATGGTTTTGCAGTGCGATGTGACAGTTCGATCTCTTATTCAATGGCCACCGCTGAAATTCTTAGGGCTCCGCATAGTAATGGGATGGTCAACCAGACTCAGGAAGCAACATTAAGGGGTAAGCTACAAGTGGCTTTCTCTAGCTGAATGTGCTGCAGTGGCGGATTCACCATCACTATTCAATTGTGTTTCTGGACCATTGGATACCGTCCTAAATAAATGGTTTAAGAAGGTTGCTACGTGGTTGATGAATGATGAAAGATTATTTAAACATATGGTAAACGATAAGCATCAACCAGTGTCAATAAGGATGGATGCTTCAGAATTCAATAAACCACTTATCAATTAATTTTGAGAACCAATCATGAAGCATCATTCAACCATCGATGCCTCGAGTTGTGTAGAAGTGCTTTTCGCAGGCTGGTCCCTCGGCATTATTGCACAGATGCTGGTGCACACTGTGACTGAGGGTTCCACCATTGTGACATGGCAAGGAGACATGTGGATCCACGGACGGAGTTTGGTGGACACAGCTTTCGGTCTAGGGCAAGTGTCAATGATTTTGGATCGCTTAGAATGCATGAAATTGCTTCGGACATGTATATGTGCACTTGCAAATGTGTTGTGAATATATATATATATTTGTTTTTTTTCTCAATCCTGTGTGCATTTCCCATCGGCCTTTGGTTGGGACTAGGACAATTATTAGTCTCTTTGACACTGATTGAGGACAAAAGAAGGATGTCTTCAACATAGTTCGCAAATTCCTTCAGAAGAAATTCAAACAGATGGTCCGAACAATTGAGGTCAAATTAAAGCAGATGCATTGTTTGGGTAGCACAGCTTCCAGTCATGACTGATAGTCACAAGTGAAACCCAACTAGAAGACCCTTCCGCATTTGTCAGGTTTGAAACCAGATCCTCACATGTCCTCACCAGTCGTGAAAGAGAGGATCTTTTCTCACAGCTTTTGTTTGAGGTGATGAAGGCCATCAACAATAATTCATATTCACAGTTGCAGAACGCCATGAACAGTGCCCCACGTGGCGAGCGCTTCAATTGGGTTCTGATTGTCAAGGCGGATGTGACTAAACGTTTGCAAAGTTGGTTATGCTGCTTCTTGGAAAACAGGACGTAACCTTTCTGATGCTTTCTGGTTCTGGTTTCCTGATTAACCAGTACAATGCGTAGCTGTCGTTTTTACAAGTGGCACTTGTGGAGTAGTTGTAAATTGAAGGCGTTTGCCGGCGCCAGGTGGGTACACAAGATATTTCACCTTTGAGATGGGCGATTGAGAGTGGAAGTTTGAGCGCTGCGAAGGCTATCATTGAGGACTTACTCACCATCAGAGCAGACCGAGAACGATATTACTATGGAGTGGACGCCCTGTTTTTGAGGCATCCAGATATTGTGCAGATTATTTGCTCAGAGGCGCCAATGATTCTGGAGACCTTTCTGGAGGGACTGGTTTGGCGTTCACGATTGACCAAAGATGGCCTGCGGCGCGTGAACTTCTACGTCAAAAATCTGGTCATTGATTCGCAGGGTCATTTTGCTGGGGCATTGGCAGCGTTGGTTGGACTCGGTGACCCCAAGAGAATTTCACATCCGGTGGTCGACTTGGTGTCGAACCGCTTGTGGGCTGGCGTAGTGAGTCGACAGTTTATGGTTTCAAAGCTGTGGTTTATCTTCAGCCTCGTGATTCTCATGGTGAGCCAGACGCTTTTGCCGGAATACCGAGAATCCTTTGAAGTGCGAGTTGTCACCTTTATATGTAGAATTCTTACCTACTTGCTGACTTTGATGGTCTTGTTGGGCCAGCATAGCCGCGATATTGTTCGGGCATACTTGCACCATGACACTGTGCGAATCTTTAGAAGAATACCCATACCGCGCTATTGGACTGAATTCTACCATTTGGTGCCTTGGAGGAATTTAGAAGGCGTTTCTATGCTTGTGTCAGTCTTTGTCAAAGGGTCTTCTGACTTTTGTGCAAGCCTGCCGCCGAGGAACTTGTTTTTTTTTTCTGTGTTTTTTGTGGACAATAATATGATCTCAAGGTCGCACAAGTTTTTAATGTCAATACTGTGATTCGTTCTCTATGTCAATTGTGGGGACTAAACACGTTAAGCTTGCCTGAGTGCCACTTGGCATCCTTTAGTTACTCAGACTGAAGGCCTCTTTTCAATTCTTTTCATGTGAATCAAACCCGACAGATTTTGCATCACCACTGGACACCTTTTGAAAGCACTGGAGGATAAATTGCATTGTGTAAACAAAGGCTCACAGATACACTTACATGAATGGTATGCATGTGCATACAGACACACACATCCTTGGAGAATGTGTAGGCACAGCCACCTTGGCACCACTTTGTTCAGACCTTCGACAGCTGAGGCCAGTTTGATGCTGATGATTTGCCTCATATTCATGCTGAGCTATGAGCCTTTCATCTACTGTCACTATTCTTCGGAGGACCTTCACATGAAAGGTTGGAATAGTGATGTGTATATTTCAGTACAGGTGATGTTTCTGTTATGATGTTTGATGGTGTGTGTTCTTTTGATATTTTTCTCGTTGATTCTGTGTTTCCAAAACTACACATGATGTATGCTTCAAGTGGAGATAGCTTCCATTAGGAACAGTCATATCTCCATTGATATGCAGGGTGCACCGTACGTACCTATAGGAGGAATCCATGATTCTGGATCACCATGCCGCACGTGATCAATTTTGACCATTGTTTATTCACCAGTAATTTGCATCATTGACCATTCATGAGCCATGGTCAACCCTTGCATACAGACCACAAGCATCTCGTTAGCAGACGGCAGCCGACCCCTGAACAAGGAGTGGCCCACCGAATACTGTCCAGACTATGAAGAGGGCGGCTTTATCTACTCAGTGCAGCTCTGCAGCAAATGGGTCAGTCATGGTCAGTCTAATGTGGCCGTATCATGTGGAGAAACCGGTGCATTGTTTTGCGTATATGCCCTGCATGGTCCGAAGGTGCAAAATGATTGCTGTTTTTTCTTGCTGGCAATACCATTTCCTGCTTCCCAGCTTTTTTTGCATTTTCTGAAATGGCGAAAATCCCGACCAACCTGCGAAGGAACTCGACAAAAAGACAAACATCCTAGAAACTGAAACAGCTAACAGAGATGTTCAAGGCAACCAGCAAAGATTTTTGAGTTTCCAATTACGAGCAATGATTTACGCAGGTGGAAGATCCAGGTTTAACAATGTATAACATAGATTTTAATTACAAACAAATCAAGACACTGACACTGTCCTTATACGCATGATGTACCATGACAAGTTTGTGCTACGACGCGGATAGCCTGATCACAACAGTGTGGCACGTGAGATTCTCCCGACATTCTTGTTGTACGTCGCTGATGCTGATCCTTGAAGGTCATGGATACCACCGTTCAAACAATGGCAGATCCTTTTTGGTTTGACTAAACGGCTTTGTAAATCTTGATGGATAACAATGGTTGTTCCGGAACAAAGCATCGGAACAATGGTTCTTGAAATTCCAGGGTTCCTGTATGTTTTAGGTACACTATCAGTTTTACCCTGGTAAACATTGATTAGCAAGGGACTTTACCAAAAGTGGACCGAACCATCAGACAACACAGATCTTATCCCAGGCCTGTAGCTTTCCTGGCTGATCATTGCAATGTAGTCGAGGGGGATGTTTTTCAAGCTTTTGCTCGATCATTTTTGCTGCAATGATTTTTGCTTAGTGGTATTTCCCTCGAGCATTTTTTTAAATTGGAAATATGTTCAAGAAACCTCTCTTAGTAGTGAGAAATATGCTTTAAGTGGCAACACTTTGAAGCTTTCCCT
>VSDK01011271.1:243803-289736 GCA_009767595.1 Symbiodinium kawagutii | reverse complement strand
TCCCTACATCGAAGTAATGTTTGCTGTTCAATTTTGCATCCTCAGGTTCGCGATGTTGGCAGTTGGTTTGCACTGGGGGCTCATGGCAGATTTGGCTGTCTTCTCTACAGGACCTGGGCACATCAATGAACTCGACATTTCCTGCAGTAGATCTACTGTGATCTCCCCAAGTCCGTTTGAAAGGCTTGGTTTGAGTGTTCCTTACAAGCATGTAAAGTGTGTTTTCCCGATGATATCGTTGGGTAATGGTCTTAGGTTGCAGCTATGGTCGAGAAGCATAGTTCAGTTCATTGTACTTGTAGCTATCAACCGGATAATTAAAGCTATATAAAGCTATTATTTATTGTCAGACCTGACTTCAGGATGGCCGGATTGTTCTGAAGATGGACTTATCGTTGCCTGGTGATGCCACAACTTGTCCCCACAAAAGTCCCTCAATGTCCAGTGAGAGATGATACGCACGCCAGTCTATAATGATTAATCTATAAAAAAATCTATATAGCTGGTCGCTGCTCCTGACCATTTGTTTAAGTACCTTGGCCTTAGTCCACGTCACCATCAGAATCTGTGAACACATTTCTGTGTGTATATAACTTGATGTAAATTGGCTAAAGTACCATACGGAAACTCCACTATACAAAGGTTCCATATGGACAGTTCATCATCTCGTTCCCCAGTCGCCTCAGGACTCAGTGCCTTTGTTCTCGTATGTGTTCATGTTGGTTCGGAGATTGGGCGCTTCATGTTTGCTTTGATGCTGCTCAGCTGGAAGCAGATGACGGCTGATGGCAGTTTGAAGACAGCCATGCGTTCGTCACCGGGTAACAACGAGAATCATCAGCATACTGTGAACGGTTTTGCAAGTTTGGTAGCAACGTTGCCGAAAGATGTTTACTATTCATGATGGCCTCTGTGCATCATTGATTGTCCGTTCTCGTCCGTTTTGTTTTGTTAAGAACTGCATTGCACTTTTCGCACATGGTGGAGGTTCTTGCTGACGACTTTTGCCAGTGCAATCACTGTCTTGGACCACCGCAACATGGCTGCAACATGGTTGGCCTTGCCTCCAGTGAAGAGCAGGTTTCAGGAGCAATCAGAAATGCAGAACATGTCCTCCTGAGGTTATGAAGACATGAAGCAGTTCGGCGACACCATGATCTGTTTGTCTGGCATCACACTGCGGTTGTTTGAAGATGACTTCCGCGACCTACATATGGAAGCTTGGACAGAGATCTATCATTCCTGTGAGTTGGTGGGTTGTGCTCGGTCAAATGGGGGGTCAGGTCACCGATCGATCCAACGCTCGGAAAGGATCGTGGTCCACGGGGTGCTTGGGATAGACAAGTCCAGCCGTGGTGATGACACAAATCAGCGGGTTGCATCCGGTTACTTAACGGTGCAGTCGTTCCACATTGCTGCACGGGGGCCCAGTGCTGCTGAGGATCCTTTGTTGCTGACAGCCGTTTTTGCCTTCATCACGGCGTCTGCGATTTTGCTGTTGAACCTTCTGATTGCACAGTTGAATTGCCCCTGGGCCTGTGTCGTATCGGTTTTTGTGCCACAAAGTGTTTTCTTTTATTTGTCATTTGCCAGTCTTGGGCTATTTTGGCTGACGCTTTCTGACTCTCTACCCTGCAAATTGAAACTCAGGTTCCTACGTCTACATCTACCAGAATATGCTCGGATACGCAAAGCTGAAAAGATCTTCTGTCAACGTTACCTGGCCGCTGTGGAACAAGTGTTGAACAAGTGTATGCATATCATTCTGCATTCTGTGTGTTTGAAATATAAAGGACAATAAGCAGCCCAAAGAAGTCAAGTCTGTTCATTGAAAGCCACAGGGTCCAGACAGCTTTCAACTTGAGCATGTAGCAGTGTAATCATATTGAGTCATTGTTTAAAGATGTTTAAAGTGTTTTCTGGGTTTATCATGCCGTGAGGATAACTTGAATATGGCACGATCTTATGCTAGCATAGATCCAGATGATTCGTAGCCTCGTTTTGAAGCCACAGATCCGCGTTCACATGTTTGAATCATGTTTGATGCCTTGTGGACAGTGGCTTGGGTTGATGAAGGAATTGCCTCCAGAAGAGTTTCAGATATCCCAACGTGTTAGAAGCAGTGGATCCTTTTATGGCAAACAACTGCGTAAGAACTACTGGCAACATTTACATCGATAGCATTATGACATTCTATTTATACACATATGATATATATATATATATATATATGATATAGTGTTTTTATATATAGATATATATATATATATATTTATTTATTTATTTATATATATATATATCATCATATAATGTATAATAGCATAGTGCAAATTGTGAATTTTGTGACCGTAGACGTGGAGGTCTACAGGCATCTTAAGACTACACCTTCTATTGCGCTCAGGTACAGACTTTGGCTTATACCAAGCCGCAGCGTTGGGACAACTTCGTGCCTGGGACAGGGTCACCGATCTAGAAATCAAGCAGCGAGTCTCGTGAAAATATGGATGTTTTGAATCCAAGACACGCTGCTTGATTTCTAGAAATATCATGAAATATCCGATCTATAAATGTGAAAATATCACGAAATCACATTGACAATGGCGGCCCCCGTGCTGAATCAGTCTCGGGTCTTCCTTTCTTGGATTGCCTGATTTTGGGACATGCTGAATAAAGAACAGGAGGGTGGCATTGCAGCAGCCAAGAGAGTGTGATTCAGGTGCAAACGTTGGGCCTCAAGACACCTCTGGAGTTCAACGAAGGTGATGTCGGTATGGCTGGTGGCATTCAGGCGCCTGCAGCTGCTGCAAATTCAATCGATATTGTTTGAGCAGCCGAGTTGCGGTGAGATGATATCCTTGATATCCTGCTAGATCAAGTACTTAATCCTTACAAAGGATCTAGTGACAAACATGCGAAACATGCGGATAATGCTTGTATGACCCGCCAACATCAGCCAACACTTGGTTTGAATTACAGTAATTAACAGGTCGCCTCAGGTCGCCTCAGGTCGCCCAAGTTGGGCTCAGTACTGATTGTCGGTGTGGGCGCAATTTTGGTTCAGTACTGCACCAACCGAGCGTGGCCACTGACCACAAGGCTATTGACAGACCATCTAGATCCACCCAGTGATATCCAGTGCATCAAGTGTTTGAATTAGCAAGTCGATTGTACTCAGGGCAGATCGGCAGACGCTTCCATCAACAGTGTGTTACTCCATGTTCGTGGTCGAAAGCGAATCAACAGACCTGGCGTTAACATGGTGCGTATACTAGCAATTGAGTCATAGCCATTAAACATCATTGAAGATCATTAAACATCATTGAAGATCATTGAAGATCATTGAAGATCATTAAACCATGGACCCACCATTGGTTCACCAACCCTTGGTGCTCGTTTCGCCCCCTGGGTGCCTTCACCCGTGGAGCTGCACGCGGCTTCATCGGCGCACCGCGGCGGAGCAGGTCTTGGAGCCTCAAAACCTCGCGGTGGTGGCGACAGATCGCATCCTGCGTTTCGGTGGCAGCTGCTCCCAGGACTTGGAGTGGCCTGTGGACACCAGCAGCGGTGGAGGCGACGAGGAGGAGGCCGGGGCGAGGGGGGGGGACTTGGGAGTTGATGGTTGGGTCGTGGTGGTTGGCTTATCATCAACGTATCCCAAGTGAAATGGTTGATGATAGATGATGATAGTTGGTTCATGATGATTCTTGTTGATGATTGGTGTGAGGGCTAATGGTTTGAATGAATATGCCGATGAGGAGGACGAGATGAGGATAAGGATGATGAAGATGTGGAGAAGGATGTGGGTTAGGAGGATGAGGAGTTGTGATGAGGAGGATTGTGATTGATTGATGATTACCATGCAGCTGACACGCCTGATTTTGATTCTGACATTTTCGGACCATCTCGATTCTTAGCTAACTTGATGGTGTTGGTCTACACAGATTTTTCATGACATTAATGACGGCAATGACATTTATCAATATTCAATGTGAGGGTGGGGATGCTGCTGCCGATGTCAATAAAGTATCTATTCTTGACAAGATTTCGAACCGCTCGGCTTTTCTCTTGACATGATGATGATGATGATGATGATGATGATGATGATGATGATGATGATGATGATGATTCTGATTCTGATTCTGATTCTGATTATCACGACGACAAGGGTGGTGGGAACATTTTTGACGTGTTTGGTGGTCACATCTATGCTGATAATTGATATTGATTGATCAACTATGATTTATACTGATGATGATGGTGGTAGCTGCTAGTGATGGTGATCCTTCGGATGGTGATGCAAATCTGAATATGAATTCAGTCCCTTGCTGCCTTGCGATTCGCTGGTGGTCCAACTTAGACCCAGCCGGTCCGACCGGCGAAGGTGTCTGTGAGATCGAAGCCACAGATGTTTCATTCGTAGCAATGCCTTGATGTGTTTTTGTACCACGGCAATCGCGTAGGTTGTGTGACTTTGAGACTACCTGCATGCGCATGCAGCCGCTTTGATATTGCGTATAGTGTGACTTTGTCTTTACATTTCTATACAAAAATGGTGGTTTCTTAGAAGAGGGTACCGCAAAAAACGTTGGTTTATTAGTATATATAGATGGTCAATATTGGATGATCTGGATGATTTGGGGGTACCCCTATTTTGAGCAACACCCAAATAGTACATTAATATATTATGATGATAGGCTTCCCAGATCCAGATGTCCAGCCACAATACTAGCCTTTTCAGGCCCAATCCTGTTGAACGTTGGCCATGGCTCATTTGGTCCCAGGCAGTTTGTAAAGGGGTTCTGTGAATTGGCCCACGACAGGCTACAAGACTGGACCTGTTTTGTGTTATGTAAGTATGCATAACGTGCATGCATACATTGCGCTATAATTGCATATATACAGCAATTGAATTGATTTTATACTATTAACATATTTCAGCCAGAAGTGTGGTTTGTTTTCTTGGAATGAAATATCCAGAAAGTGGAACCGCATGAGCTGAAGCTGGTGTCCTGATGAGGAGAAGTTGGCTTATCTGGAGCAACTTCTCCAGTCAACTTTGACCAAGATCAGGACAGGGATGGTTGATGATGGTTGGCTTGACGCAGAATCATCACTTTTTGGGCTTTGATAAACTGGATGGCAGGGGTCCTTCCGCCAAGATATTATGATTGAGTATTCGTTTAAAGTGACTGTGATGGTGCGGAGAAGGGTTCATTTCTCTAACGCAACGTGGGACCATTGATTTTGGAGTTTTTTTTGCTTTGGATGGATGGGCAATCAAGACCTCTACAACCATATACAAACAGGACAACTTTCCAGTGACATCAATTGAGATGGCTTACCAGTTGCCACATGATGCCATGACGGTTTGGAAAAAATGATTGTCATTTCCAAATTTCTGCTGTACATCTTAAGAACGGCCGGAATGATTGCATGCCTGCCCTACACTTTGTTGACCTTTTGTTCCCCTAGTCTGATGATGTCCATGATATCTCGAGCTGTTTGTTTTTTCCACTTAATTACTGTATATTACTGTTAAGTACATACATCCACGGGAATCTGAACGATCCTTAGAGCCTGTGCAACAACTGATTTTTTGGGCTGGGCATTTGGCTGTCAGGAAATCCAAGAAGCATGGTGATGCCTCCAGAAGTGGTGCCGATAGCGGCGATGGACACAGTGCAATCAGTGGAGGCGCTAGTGGTGCCAGTATTGGAGTTCGAAGCGGAACCAGCCTCGGAGCTGGTTATAGCGGAGCTTATAGCGACTGAGGTGAAGGCCGGGCAATTCAGGGGAAGAATGGTGACATTGATGGCTTGTGATTTTCCACTGCGGCGATATAAAGAAGCCACTTTGCAGTCAACGACTCAGTGACTTGTTATGCTCCTCACTAGCTAGTGAGTTCTACGACAATGATTTACCAGTTACGAAACTTTATGATTGATGCTGGCAATTTCCAGTGTTACTGTTGATCATTGTTGATAGTCCTTGGCATCACAATACATTTGGCATCTATTTTTGCTACGATGATGGCAGCTGTTCATCGCAGTTCGAATGCAGCGGCCAGCAAACACAGGGAATGGGATAGACTTGCGCCATTCGTATCGTAGAGCAGCACCATTTCAATGAAATGTGCGCAGGAGGCGTGGTGTTGTTGCCGAAAGAATCAAAAGTTGCACTTGATAGGCTGTCAAACCGACTGCTTGCACTGACTTTATTCAACCTGATTTGTAGGAAGCATCAAATACATCTACCTCATGGTCGAACCAGCCAAGGAGGTTGCGCTAATGCTATGCGTTTGAATGCATCCATTTTGCAGACCACAAAGTGGATTCTGCAAGCTTTATGGATCAGAACACAAGTTCTGCTACCTGTTGAGCTCATCCGTTTCATGGTTTTTCTGCTTAAGTGCTGTGGAGCTCCCGGCGCGGCAGATCTGCCTGACACAAATTTGCTGCAACTTGCAGCCGAGTGCAGACCGAGGTGGTTTCAAAATCGAGGCCCAAGCATTGACACTTTCACATAGCTAAGGAATGCTGAGGAGCTGTAGAACAACCAGCGGAGTCATTCCAAGCGATTCCCAGGACCCATGTGTTGCTACATGTTGTTACACTTTCTCAAGGAAACCTCTCTGTCCAGCATCTCTTTCAATGTTGGGCAAGGGCCGCAACGGCTGCAGCGTCCCACAGCCGGGATCCAACAGAAGTCGATCTCCTGTCGCTCTCATGGCGCTACCATGCAATTTTTCAGTGAGGATAGGGCATGGTCATGCATGGTCAATATGGATGAATCATGTTTGTTCATGCCTTTTGAGGTTGAGACTAGACAACAGCAAGCCGCTAGTAAGAGCAGGGGAAACATATAAAATAATGGAATGAGTTGATAGGGATCATATCAGCAAGTCTACCAATCAACAGCATTCAACTCTTACGGCTGAGGGCAAGTTGTTACGAGTATAACGGTTGTTTGATGGGAGTGTATAATGATTATTGTATGATTAATATTAATATTATGATTTGCATATGAACACACCGTAAGATAACCCATGAAAAATGTCATCAGTGAAGTTAACTCGCAGCAAAATCGATGGCAGGTCAAAGGTCCGACTTTGACAAATGCCCCGGCCCTTCATCAGCGCTTTAGCGTCATCTAGGCTTCGCGTTCGTCAGGATAAAGTGACTAGCTTTGGACAGCAACAGTTGACATTTCAAGCATAGCGACCTGGTGATGGAAATTCGTTTGAAGACGACTGTACAGACGCGCATGGCGTTCGTACGATTGCATCTCCAGAGCCGCTTTTGAGAGAAAAGCGCTGATTCACTCTGTCATTCAGACCGATGTCAAGAGTTTTCCATTCGCTTTGCTTCCAACAAGGCAAGGCTGGGTTCTATTTCATATGTAGAGGCTTGTAGTTGATTGTCATTGTCCATAAAGTTGGAAATTCTAATGAGATGATTCTATCAACGAGTACGATGGGACGCACTAGGAGATGATCGACCAAATGACGGCGTTTTAATTAAGATGTTTTTATTGACTGTCCTTCCAGTTACAAGCAGAGATTGACTGTTGGCTGCATTTTGATAGCCGAGATTGCCCTGTTCAGCTGGCACAGGAGGTGCCATAAGTGGACAGTATACCTGAAGTCAAAGCACGACTGCTCGTTTCCTTGACAAAGCTATACTAGTACTCAATACTAGCCATTTATGGTTCAATTCGCTAATTCATCTTAATTGTTTCTAATTCATTATTGAACCAAGACGGGGAGTTGGGAAGTTCCACTAGTCCTTGACATCCCTGAGTTATGCCTCCGCGAGCAGCTTTGGAAGGCCTTACTTTTGGCGCTCGCAGAGGTTGAATTGCAAGCAAAGTCAGTGCTCGGGGTTCCCAGACACTTTCGGATGACAGCGCAGCCAGGATGTCTAACCAAGATTAACCAAGGACATTGATCACCACAAGCAATCAGACAGACCTCCTGCTTGCCCATGTATTTTTAAGGAGAAAGCATTCAGCAATTTGATGAATGATACAACCTTATCGCAGTTCTCTGGGAGGCATGTGATGAGTTATTGTTAGGGTTCATGTGTCCTTCGAATTGATGAATGCCAAGAATAATAACGTAAAGTGTGTGAGCAGTATCCAAAGGTGTTCTTGGCTTTGTACAGGGATTCATCAGTTGGCTATAATTCCGAATCCAAAAAATATTAGAAAGAAAAACTTGGGTGTTTGATTTGCGAATGCAGTATGAACATGAGGACGATTTCAACATTCATCATGTTTCTATTCCCAATCACATTGTGTTTTACATGTTGATGTTCTCTAATTATAAATAAACAATTAAGCAGAGTCGATGTTTTCTAATGTTTGAAGGTGTGAAATGGTGTGAACAGAGTCCATGATGGCCGCCATCCTTGAAGTTGTTCGCTGCAGGCTTGCAAGATAAGCTTCGGATGGCGCAGGGCTCAAGATTAGCCGTTCAAAAATTGGGGTAGATATGGCTAGATGAACATGCCAAAAAGTAGCAGTTTGATCATGTATGGGATGTTCACCAGATGCTACCGGGTACCCACTGCCAGTTTGTTCATCTCAGCAGAGTTGCAACTCATATCTCCCATGAGTTGGGAGAGCCGCCGTTTGCACGACACCAAGGTGAAGCGGATCCGTTGATAACGCGCTAATGACTTCGTGTTGAGCAGACCACAAAGTGGATGCTGCGCTTGTGACGAACCTTTTAGTGAGCATGTGCCAGCTGTTGATTGTTCACATGGTCATAGAAGATACCCATTCCAGGGGTGGTTTCTCGAGCCATAGGGGTACCCCCAAAAATGGTTGGTTTACTGCTAAGAATGGTTGATAATGGATGATTTGGGGGTACCCCTATCTTGAGAAACCACCAAATGAACAACAACTCCAACATCGAAATTCTACAGGTCAGGCTGTTTTCCTTCGCTAGGCTACTTGCATGATGGGCATGGCACAAGTCTCGTTTGCTCATCGGTACATTGTGCGCGGCAAAGGAAAACTGGAATGCGGGTTGTCATGGTCTACAAACATGGCTACAGGCAAATTACAGTAGATTTCCAATACTCCAGCAGAAGCTACTTTGGCCATTCATGGCATGTTCATTAGGGTTGCAGGGTACCCATAGCCATAATATGTTTTTGACTGAAGACCTATCAGACGCATGTCAGTTGGTTTGTCCATGGAGGACCCACCAACTAAAAAGGTTTCAGGGATAAAACTCAACAGATTGGTGGGATAAGGCGGGATAAAACCAACTCAAATTCAAACCGACTAAAAGTCTATTCGCAGGATTGTAAAGCCTAACAAAACCATGCACTCGAGACCCAACTGAACTCCACTGACCCAAAAGTCCATTTGCATTTCGTTCTCGAGTTGGGTACAGGAGCGTCATAGCAACTTGTTTCACCATTGTTCATCGCACTCTGATGCATTTTGGCTGGCATGAGCCATGGCGCAGAGATGGCCACCCATGAAACATGACAAGGATGAAAAGATGCGGGTGGCCACCCATGGAACATGACAAGGAATATCCTATCTACTCTAGGGTGACTTCTCCAATCGTCAAAACTATTTCCCTCGAAGAGGGAAGTTCGGGATATTTGCAGGAGCGCAGTGTAAGGTTAGATAAGCCAGGTAAGGCCGCAAACTCTGCAACGACCCAAAGTATCCTGTTGGCAGCAAGTATGCCATGGAGGCTTTTCTAACCTATTCCGAAACTATGCAAGTGAAACAACACAGTACAAGGCCCTATCAACAATCAATCATGACTCGACCGGTACTACCATCATCAAAAAGTGAAACCAATTGTTTACCAGTACATATCCATTAACCACATATCTATTAAACTAATTTAAACTAACCATTTTGAGGCCATGAGGATGCTATAGAAAAACCAAGTCACAACGGTACGCTTTACGGTCGCAGCGACCTGGACAATGCCGAAGCGGGAGATCGAAGTCACGCCGTTTGGGCGGCTCAGTTGGGTGGTGGCCAACACGGAAAGAACCCATCGGCTTCTGCGGGTAGAAACACAACTCGCCGGCTGAAGCTGAGTTTGCCACATGATGGTTTGTTGAGGGGTCGACCGGGTAGCTCCATCCCCATGTAATCAATGTGGTCTGAACATCAAGACATGCTTGGCATTCACGGGGAAGATTCAAACCAATTCCATCGACAGAACTCTGAGGCCAAATACCTTTGCCAAGCGTGGCGACTCTGAGGCTGGCACCGTACCACCGGCCACCAGCATGGGAGAATTGCACTAGTTATCCAGGCCGCAGCAAGCTGGTAGATGTTTTTTGTTCGTTGAAATGTGTGTGATTTGCTGGTTATGGTTTTGCCAGGAATTTCTTGCTATGATTTTTGTCGATTCACTTTCTGGGGGTACTGTCGCTTATTTTGGAAGCTTACTTCGGTTAGCACTGGTATTTTGACTGTAAACATAGATGTGAACGGCGAATGAACTCAGCTGTGAATTGACCAAAGTCGGGTGCAGCTGAGTTGATCACAGAGGAAGGACCTTATCTAAGCAGGTGAAGCTTCTCAAGAATGGAGCTGCTGAAGCTATTCAAGAATGGTCAACTTTAGGTACTGGTACCCTCCAGAATTGTTTCGAACCATTACCCTCACGGGTGTACTGGTGAATTAAGGATGATACATGGTGAATCCTTACACCCTAGAGGGTACCAGTATCACCTTTCATTACCCTTAATCACCATGTCTAGAATGATTAAGGATGATTCATGAACCAGTGGTTAATTCATGGTTAATTCATGGTTTCATCATTGGTTAGTTCATGGTGCCCTCCTTCGTAAGCCGCCCTTCTCGCTTCGGGGTCTCCCAGCTGATCCCTTCAGGACCTAACTCCAGCTCCAACCAAGCGGCCACGCGCCATCCGCACATCGCGGGAACAGCCGGGCACTCGGAAGATCCATACGTTGCATCTCCCAGATACTCTATGTATGGCATATGTAATAACATTTACCCATAAAACGACCCAAATGAAGGTAAATATAGCATACATGGAGTATTTGGCTCTGAATTTGGCCAATGCGTCGACATCAGAGTGTGACGCAGACAATACTTTGGCGACAAGCCGCGCCCTCTTCAGAGCTGAGGGGCCAGTAGTTTCGCGCAGACCCTGCAGAACCCCAAAAGGTGCTGGGGGAACAAGACATGCAGCATCCAAAGTGCGTGATAGGTGTTGCAAACCAGACCTGGTTTCAATAGCACCTAGAGATTTAACATGGTTTAACTTTGCCTATTCTTCCAACTTGTAGTGATGGAGAAGATTGGCGAAGATTTTGCAAATGCTCACCAATGGCCAATCATGATCGTTCGTAGCGGTCAATCATGGTGGTCAATACTGCTTACTTAATATAATCTTTCACATCGACTCAGTCGGAGCCCAATCAACGGCCATGGTTTCCACAGCCTCCAGGTCCAAAGCTTACTGGAAGACCCATCAGGCAGGTGCTTGACTGATCATCCCAAGAGGAATGACATGACTTGAGCGCTTGACTGTGACCTGGCGGAGTTCCTCCCAGCTTGGCTTGTTGGATCTGACGGGATCATCTCGAAGTTGGGAGTAACTCCAAAGCTGCACGGTGTGATGTCATATGTTTGGGCGTGATTCAATTAATCAAACAATTGTGCAGCTATATGTCGCAATAAACAGGGAGGAAGAGGATGGAAGATTTTTGTTACAATTCAAGCCCGATTCCAGAAGCCTCAACAAGATTTGGTCCAATTAACACTGCTGAAAATACAAAGCAGTTGTTGCCTTGCACTTGTCACCAGGCACTGGAAAAGGCAGCGGATGAAGAATGTGCCTTTGCCAGCAGAATTTGGCTGAGTGTCCGAGAATTTGGGGGAAGAACCAGAACTCGTCCCACTCCGCCTGTGAACCACAGACCAAGAATGACTGGAGTTTTCGAAACATTCACAAGCATCAATTTTGTGAAGATGATGGTTTAGACTTGGGACAGCCAAGGTGCCTTGACAACTTGTGGATCAATGCCAATTTTGTTAATTAGTCGAGTGTTCATTTTCTCAAGTGTTGCTGAGTGAAATTTATCCTAAAAGTTAGCACGAAAAAGTTATGTGGTGTGAAGGAACATTTGAAATTTGGTTCTCTAAAACATGTTCGGGGACACATTGGATGTTCCGTCATAGCAATGGAAAACTGTTATTACCAACAGGCAAGCAGTCTAGAAACCTTGGATTGTCCATGTTTATTTCTCAAGATAGGGAACCCCCTAATCATCCAATATCAGCAATAAACCATCCATTTTGGGCCATTTTGGGTGTCCCCTATGGCTTGAGAAACCGCCATATGCAGCGACTCGTGACTTCGTGCGACTCCCCCGGCTTCCAGGCAGCGAAAGTGATGGTGAATCCGCTGGCTCGGCTGGAGCCTTGCAATTTCTCAGCTGATCGCTGTTCTTTACGGAAAGGATCACTGCGTGTATGGCTGGTTTATTCATAATAATTACTATGATTGATATTTTTTGATTATTTGGGGGTACCCCTTTTGTGAGAATCACCCAGCCAGTTGTCTCTTGCAGTGAATCAACCAACTCTCAGGGCAGATGAGCGCCCAGAATTTCATAGGGAAAAGTGCCTGGTGAATGATGCGGGAACCAGGGGACCAGAGGTTGGTTTTGACCCGTGGGCAAATATTTGACCAAGTGATGGCTAAACTCCATGTATGGTATTTGTTACCTCCAATTGGGTCATTTTATGAGCAAATGTTAGTACATTTGGGTGTTTCTCAAGCCACAGGGGACACCCGAGTCATCCAGTTTATTCACCATTTATAGTACATACAAACCAATAATTTTTTGGGCCTCCCCTATTTTGAGAAACCTCCCTATAAGCATGGAATGTGATGGAAGCAGAATATTATCTATTAAGATTAAGGGTATCATTACTGCAATTACCAGGAATCTTATCAACTATGAGGATGGCAACAAATCTTTACAGTCAATGGCTCGTCAACTATGAGGATGAAAGCAGAATGTTTGGGAGAAGTGAAGGGTAACTCGCACGCTAGATGCGTGGAGAATGCTGCCAGCAACTTCAGGATTTCACCAATTAATTTCAAGGAAGGTTGACCCATAGAATCTAGCCATGTGGTCATTTTGCTTTGCGGTGCACAGGTTCCCTGAAGATTTGTTAGTGGGGACTACACATTCAACAGTCAACGCGCTTGCAGTTCGCAATTCGATTCTGTGATCCTGCCTAACATGCCATCCACTCAGGTTCTGAGCGAGGGCATCGAGCGGATTGTTTGGCCACAAACCCAGATAAGCTTTGAGAGAAGTTGGAAACATAGAAGTCTGAACGTGATGGCAATGCAAGATGCGAGCAAGACAAAAAGCAAAGCCTTCACCTCCCATAGGTGGTGGTTTACGCCATGGTTTGTGCGGTAATTCATAGGCCATGATTGTTGAAGTCAGTGAGTTAGTTATGGATCCCTATCAGGCCAAGACTTCATGGATCTTAATGTTGGTTGTTATGGATCTCTAGTACCTTGTTGGTTATTGTTGGTTGTCATGATTCTTATGATATTTAATTCCTCGTTGATGGATCCTTTTGTTTGGAGTTGGTCGCCAAGACCCGCAGGTTCCCAACAACCAACTCATGGCCTGGTGGTAGATGCTTGCGTGAAGGTTTGGCTGTTGATTTCCATTACTTTGATGGGAACTTTCAGAAAGAGACTATTACAGTACTGAATGACGATGATGATGATGATCATTATTATTATCAATTATATTACTATTATTGGTTCTTGAAGCCCTCAACCCTTTCGATTTGTGGACTCTTTCGCGTGTGCCACTGCTTTCAGAAAGGTCGGATGAAGAGGAGGTGTGCACCGGGGTTTGTCGCCAAAGTTGTTGTCACACCGAATCGTACACAGTCCACAGTAGCGCAGGCAGAGTCATTGGACGGGCCAAGCAGGAGAAAAACCATCACACTGAAACTCTCCCTGATATCTCCCAATTATCAACATACACACCACGAGGATCGAGGAGGGGATTCTAGATTTCCAGGTGGATTTCAGGATATTCTTTATACTATGTTCATATATAGGGTTTAGATTATACAGCATACATTTACATGCATTTCCGTATGTCACTTGGTCAGTGGATGGGAAAATGGACGTTGGGAACACAGCTGTTTTAACGATGAAGTATGAGGGGTTCCTAGATTAATCAAGAAACATTTCAGAGAACATGCAGACGGGCGCCAGTCTGTCACCAGTAGGTGCTACTTGAACCAAGGGATCATTGCCTTCAGGACGAGACATGGAAACGCGCAGTGACGAGACCCGAGAGCCGCATCTGGTCTCAAGAACCAGTTCAGCCCAGGTTGGTTTACCCCTAGGAATGGCTGGGCTGGGCTTAGGGGCTAAGACTGAAGAACCACCAACCACCAGTGCTTATTAGCCCGTGCTGAGATAGGGGGGCTGAGCAGGGAAGCGCAGGTTCATCAGTATGCTATCACAACTTGCGGGGAGTGCCGCCGAGCACGTACCGAACCACTCCATAAAAAGGACTTGGGTATTGGCCAACTTGTTTCATGAGGAATATTCCACCTATTTGCGCATTCTTTTAAGTGGCATAATTGAACTAGTTGAATTCTGCTGGACAGTTTAGAGTCGGAGGTCCATTTCCTGCTATTTCCATGTTGCTGGAAGCATATATTGTATAATATTCCAAATTATATTTGGGTTGTGGGACACATTCATATGATTCTCCATCTGACAGTAACCAATAAGGCGGTGGCGGACGTTTCCAAAGAGATGTGTCTCTAGGAAGTTTGGGTCGTTTGAGATCAAGTGATGGTGTGGATGATGGATCGAGATGATGAGGATGATCATGAGGATGATCATGAGGTTTGTTGTTGTTTTTTTCTGCGCTCGTGGTTTTTCCTTTTCGACTGTTTTTGCTCTGGTGTTTGTCCTTCGCTAAGCTTTGTTCTCTTTGGTGTTTCTCCCTTGGTGGTGCTTGCTCTGATGCTTTTTCTTTGTGTTGCTTGTTGCTGGTGCTTTTTTTTGGTAGTGTTTGTTCTTTGCTGGTGTTTTTTTTACTGTTGCTTTCTTTGCTGATGGTTTTCTTTGCTCGTGTTTTGCTGTGGTGGTTTTCTTTCTGGTGCCTCTCTTAGGTGTTTTGCTCTGGTGGTTTTCTTTTCTGGTGCCTCTCTCTCTCTCTGGCGTTTTTCTCTGCCGGTCCTTTTTCTCTTCTGCTTTTTTCCTGTCGTTGTTTCTCTAACTTGACTCTTGCACTTACCTGACTGTCACACTTCAATTTCGCTTCACACTTTCTTGCTTTCTTGGCTGTTGCGCTTACTTGGCCATGACACTTACATCGCTGTTGCACTTACTTCGCTTGACACTTACATGGCTGGTGCACTTGCATTGCTGTTTCACTTACTTGGCTGTGACATTACTTTGCGGATGTCAGTCATCTTTCAAAAGCGATTAGAAAATGATTGTTTTTTTAACCATTTTGACTTGCAAATGTGCATTTTGAAATTTTGCTGGAGTTAGGCGCAATTTTTGCTGATTCCCTTCCCACTGATGTCCGCCCCCGCCCGATTCACGAGCCTGGTTTTTCGAGCATCCGGGAACACGGACTGACCGCTGCGACTTTCCATAATTAAGTCGGACATTTGACTTCTAAATATGTCATTCCATTAATTAAGTATCCTGAAGTTCATTTACAAAGTAGGGAAGATGATGATAGAAAGAGGGTGACAGAAATGCGACAAAGTAATAAAACAACAAACCTTTCCCCGTGGGACAGTAACATGACTAGGATCCTGAAGGGGGGATGAGACCTCCCATGTCTTCTTGGATCAAAGCCATGACTTTGAGGTGAGCGGTCCGCCAATCCGTCGCCTCGGCAAGTTGAAGTGGCCATAAGATCTGAAGATTTCTGTACTGTATTAGGCATGGATTTGTTGCAACTGGATTAGATTTGGATGGCTTTAGCACTTGTTTCTGCATGTTTCGTGGGATTTAGATTGGATTTCGTAATTGTTTCTACAGTTGGATTTAGATTGGATTTAGATTGGATTTTAGATGGCTTGTTTCTACAAGGCACGCGTGTGTTGCGCATGTTTCGAGGGACCTCAATCAGATCCATGGAAGGCAACAGCATCTGCCAGGCTTCAACTGGTGCCAGTTGCACGATCGCTCCCGGATCTCTCAGCACTGAGGTGCTGAGCACTGCAGGAGTTCACCTGGGTTTTCCCCAGGCCATCCAAAGAGTATAGCTATCTAATAACGTGGCAGTGGGGTAGGTGGCTAGGTGAGCCAGCCCCCAGCAACACGAACTAAATAACGTCAAAAAGATGACATAGGGATGTTATAAGTTATAAGCCCATATAAGTGGCATAACATCTAATGACTGACTACCAGGGAAACAATAAGGCTGATACAGACGGAACGCGGAGGTCATGATAGGATGTTCTTGAATTGGTGCTGACAGGCTAGTAGTGGAAACTGGTTTGATGTGCCGGGGTCCGTTTCAACGTTCCACAGTTGGCCTGAAAACTTACTACTCGAGCATGTCCGGGTCTTTTGGCTAAGACCATTCAGATCTTGGCTGCGAACTGGCTAGGACATCAGGAATATCTTTGCACATTTTTGCACTCAGTCTCAGGCGGTTTTACTGGGCGATTGGGGGGCTCGCTTGCCTTAGAGTAGCCCCACAGTCGCTGTGCCATCAACAACATTCGGAACAAGAACAACAGAAACGACCGCAACACCAGCTGCAACCAACCAAAAACAGCAGCCAACCAACGGCGACCACCACAACAGCAACCAACCAACAACACCATCCGCAACAAACACAATAAATGCAGCAACGACGGCATCCGCATGCATCCGCCATTTCCCCGCGAGGCACTTGACGCTTCCGCGCAGCCTTTTGGAGCCACCGAAGTTGGAGGCGCTGGAAAGACATCAACGCAGAAGAGTTGCCCAAACGCAAGATTTTGGATATGGCTATGGGTCAATATTAACCAACCAATTGTGGGGGATAATGACCAACAATAATAAAGGAAACAATAGTTACTAATAGGGGAACCAGGGGTACGGGGTTTTGACCCACAGCTGTATGGTATGAATTGCTGTAGCATACTTATACGATTTGACAAACACTTGTTCTTGATAGTACAGAGATTCTATTTATCAGTGGCTTTTAAGCATATTCGACGACTTGTAAACCATGGTGTGCCATGCGGGTTTGCTACCAAAGGCATGTTAACAAGACTCATTGCAAGTTCCATGAAAACGTGGTGCTTGAAATCGTCCCTGCCATTCAGATCTAGCCTTGAAAGACGTGTTTTTGATTAATAAAGCTTTCAACACGAAGGTTCGATGCTTTCATGACGGTGTGCCATTGGGATTGTCAGCATAACTTGCAATTTTCAATCGGCCTTTCTCGATGTGTCATTGGGAAAAGTCAGTCGCAACGACTTTTGCAAGGACCCATTTTGCGACGGTGTGTCCTGGTGATTTACATGAAAGAACGGGAGTTGCAAGAACTTCCGCGTCTAGGAGTACCAGTACCAGTTGATGTTTGATGTCCACAGCTGCCTTGTCTGATAATGTATTTCGATGATAGGACGCAATTCGAGCTTCGTAAGAGGATACATCAAAATACCAATCACAAATCACAACAAACAACTTTTTGCAGGGAATGTTGTGCACAAATAGTGTTCCCTTTGCAGCTTTGTTTACATTCCAAGTCCCACCCTTGTTCCCTCAGCACCACTCACTCGCCCCCTCCAACTTTGGTTATTTGAACAATCTTGACACCTGACCCTTAGTTCGCTGCCTTGGCGCCACCCCCGGCCATCCCGAAGCACCACCCCACCCGGTTCGAGTGCCAAGTAGCATAGCCACGGCAATCAGAGGGTCATTGGGTCAGCGCTGCAGGCAGATGTTGGCTTGGGAGATTCTGGTCTTGCCTATGCCCGCAGGACGAAGCGGTCATGACTGGTTGATGAGTAGATCTTGGATGTGGGATCTTACACCGGCGTGTTGACAAACCCCAAATGCTTGGAGAATGGTAAGGAACGCGGAAGCACCTGCGTAAGGATCGGGTACGCTTACTTGATTTATCTTGATTTGACTGACTCCCCATAGATCATTCCATGCAAATCAAGTATGCTTACCTCATCCTGACGCAGGTGCTGCATTTGATTCTTTGTTTTCACCTAGCTCTGCATCCAGACTGCTTCCGCTGCGGTGAGCGGATTTTTTGCGTAAGCAATTGCGGTGGTAGCAGCTACAAATTCTTCCCGCATCATTCCCTTGCGTAAGTGTGGAACGTGCGAGTCACAATATATCGTCTAATATCTCGATTGCGCCGTTCTAAAAACTTGAAGCAACTGGCTATAGCAGAAATGAAGTCTCCACATCAAAAGACCTACAGCTGAGCAGATTGTGACGACAAGACCAAACTACTTGTTGTTTTTTTGCACTTCAAGGGAGAAGCCACCAGCCCTCCAAGGGGGACACAAACATGGAAGGAGGGGGGGAAGCTGCAGTGGCAAAGCAGGTTTCCAGGCAGGATCCGGAAATCGAACTCGATCTGACCAGAAAGACATGTTTGCATGTGAGTAGTCTCGGACATGTTGATGGTGGTCCATGATTGTTTGGAATAACATTCCCGCTCCTTGGTAGATCAAACGTAGACTGGCCGTCCACATTCATAGACGAATGGACTCAGATTGCAGTAGAAAAGAGCATGAAGAAGTCAAGTTGGGACACATTGGGACACTGTATGGAGATCAGTTTTCGCAGTGCGATTCGTTCTCCCTATCAACATCTGGTCCATCTGGTTGTTTATCAAAATAGGGAAACCCAACACCAATCATGTACAATAAACCAACCAGTTCTGACGGGTTCCCTATGGCCTGAGAAACACCCATCTATCAACTGATTTGCGGCAGATTGGGCGCTGCCTCAACCATCAGAGGCCGTCGAAACACGCGCACCACTTTTGGCTTTACCGCCGCCGGAGGTCTCAGAAGGGACCAGTGATGAGTGTGGGTCAGAAGTCAACTCGTGATTTCTCAAGCAATGGGGGTACCCCCAAATCATCTAGTATCAACATGTATCAACCATTTACAATAGTAAGCATAGTAAGCCAACCATAACTTTGGGGGTTCCCTATTTTAAGAAACCCCCCAACTGTCCAAAAAATGGGTAGATGAGCATACATCCACTGCTGACTGCTTGTGGTAGGATGGCACAGAACGACCATGAACGACCCATCCCCATGGTGACTCATCTGGCATCTGGCGCTCTGGCGTCTCAGGGAGCTTGCAACAGTAGCGTTACAGCAAGCTGATTGTTGCTGCATGGTTTCTCAAAACGGTGGTATCTCAAGTCATACGGTACCACAAAAATGGTGAGTTTAGTACTTATACATGGTTAATGATGGATGATTCGGGGTACCCCTATGACTTGAGAAACCACCAAATAGGGAGCTAGAAGGCAACCAACCCAGGAGTGTTGGAAGAGATATCGGATTGACAACGACGACGATTAATTGACAGGGATGGGCAATGACCATGACGATGATGAAGGTAGACTTGATGGCAGCAATGATGAAAGCAATAGAAATAAGGCAACAACATGCAGCAACAACAACAACAACAATGAGGATGAGGATGAGGATGAGGATGATGATTATGATTATGATGATGATGATGATGATGATGTTGATGATGATGATGATGATGACGAAGATGAAGATGAAGATGAGGAGGAGGAGGAGGAGGAAGGATGAGGAGGAAGGATGAGGGGGTTGAGGATGAGGAGGATCAGTGTAGGGTGGTGATGATCAGGAGGACGTTATGCTAGCATTGAAATGCAGACAAATGTGGAAGGCATAGGTAGAGGCGTGTTGCTGTCTCTGGTTGTGCAGTAATGGAACGCAGACAAAGAGGATTATCGGATCTTGTTTTTTTTCTCGGTGTATTAATTTACTGGAAACAAAAAGAACGATAGCGGAGTGCGTATCCGGATCCAGATTTCGCTCTGACGATGTGAATCAAAATGTATGTTTCCTGCTTGTGCGCACAACATTCTAATCAAAGTTGCTGTATTTACATTATTGCTTTGTTTTTAACCCGATTGTTTTGGACACAGCTTCCACGCCAGAAATGAATCAATGAATGCAAAGAAAAATGTCCTTCGAGGCCAACACCTCTGACCCAACTGCCAAAGCTTAGCGAGCTCATGGAGGCCCGTGAGGGTCTCTCAGTTTTTTTTTTCAGGATTTGCATTAATTTGGCGGATAGGGGGATACATGGGGATACATAAGACTCGTCTAGATAACCTGAACAAATGCATAATCAAATAACTCGAAACAAAATTATTCAATCATTTGAAGCCATTCAGGTTGGCCCTATCGATTCTGGATTGAAATCCGTTTGAGCTGTAAATACTGATTTACAGTTATATTAAATAACCATCGGTTACAGGTGCAGTCGGGGCCCCGTTCTGCAGGTTGGTCGAGCTTCCTATCGGGCAGCACAAGCAGCGAAGCTTGCAGCACCGCAGGCAGTGGACAGCGTTGTCTTGGCAGGTTCTGCTTGATAGGCTTGGTAGATCCATTTCTTAAAATAGGGGACCCCCATGATTGGTTTATTGGAAAACATGGTAGATGATTCATTTGGCAGTTTCTCGAGATAGAGAACACCCAAAAAAAGATTGGTTTATTGAAAAGCAACAATTAATATGGGATGATAGGGGGTACCCTTATTCTGAGAAACACCCATTCATTCATTTGGGGTTGAGGCTTGGCAAATGTTCCATACACAATGAGCAGTCATGAAAAACATATAGTGGTTATTAATGAGATGAATATAATTATGAATCCTGGCCTGGCTCATATGAAGTTATAAACCCGTACAAACCCTGGCTCATCGATATGGAAGTTGTATTCACGGCATGTTGCCACTCGAATTGCCGAGATGCCCCCTCTTCTCAAACCAACTCACAGGAAGAAGAGCAAGTCACACCCTGCTTTTGAGAATAGTTACCAACTGCAGTCAATATGGTGGTTTCTCAAAGTAGGGCACCCCAAAAATGGATGGTTTATTGCCATAATAAAATTGGATGACTTGGGACACCCCGTTTGAGGCGAGGCATGTTAAAAAGGCATTCTGTCCTCATTTGTGCAGTCCCGGTGGTAATCGATTAATCGCCATTTGCTAATATCACTGTTCAGAACCCCCACTTGAAATGGTCGGCCATTGATGATGCAGTAATTAGTGGAATGGTGATACGAAATAATTAGTAGCGAGATAGAGCTTTCAAACGGAAGAGCTTCGACGGTATGCGGCAAAATGTTGATGCAGCTAATTATGATAAATCATGGCAAATACGGTTTGTGATTGACAATTGAACCGCCAAATACGAGACTGATGATTCACAAACCACCTCCATCTATCAGGGATCATGGCAACCTCTCATATCAGCTCCTCTCAGTCGGATATCAGGACCAGATATTGTATGATATTGTGACATTGTGCTTTTCTTCTATCTTAAATCCTGGAAGTCGTCACGAAAAAAAGATGCCCTAGACTCATAAAGCTCAATGAGGGTGGTCTCACTGCACGGTGAATTCACAGATCAATCACCCTGTCGGACTGGTGGTTCATGTTTATCCGTAGCTGGGATGAGCGCATTGGAAACAAGATGTGAAGCTCAACAACCAGGTCTGAAAGTCATCGATGGTTTTTATATAGTCAATCATAACTATAACGTACATTCTAAAGTATATTTAAGCTACTGTGTATTACATAGCTACTTTCAGTATATTGTATATACTGAGATTACAACAGCCGGTTTTGCCAGTCTGGCTTGTGTTTAATGGTTTTCAGATGTTTTCGGGTAGCGTTTAATGGCTCAAGCGTGAGTCAATGATGTCCAGAGGGGTCCCCGTGATGTTTTGTTCGTCGCGCAGCGCGACGAGGCGGGCGGCTACGGATGCGATGTTTGATTGACATCTTCGGTAGGGAATTATTGCAGGCCCACAAAAAATGCTCATCTCCTGAAGAAAACGATGCTGAATTTGATTCTTGGTGTTTTATTGAGAGAGCCAAGAAGCATGCAGTAACCTGCAGAAAGGAAGAGGAATGGCTTGGTTCCTGAATTTGCTTAGGGCCCCTCAGTGACGTTCCTACTTCTGTAAACTCGTTGGGGAGCTTGGCGGGCAGCCAGCCCCATTAATGAGGTTCCCATACACGAGACGTATCATGTTTTATCTATAGTCTACTGGAACCCATGGATGTCGTATGCTTCAGAACCTCCTTGAGGAGGTTGGCGGCCAGCTAGCCCCGTCAGCAAGGTTGCGAACCTCCAGACCGGGAAACACCCGAACATCATCCTTTCCAACTTTGGTTCAAGCATGAGTCAGCTGATTCCTGTTTGGTTGAAGGGCTCCCTTTGTCAACATTGTTTTTGGTAATTTTGGTGGCCCTGTATAGTGGATAATAGTTGGGGAGAATCACCAACACCAATGTTTGAACAACTACTGGTTGGTGGTTTGATTGACATTTTCCCAAATAATTGGAGTTGGTTGACTGGCGCATATTTTTCGTGACGGAGTGGTTTAACCAGCAACCAGAAATCCCTGCATTTGAACGCCCGTGTTTGACCCGATCCCTAGCACCGTTCTTCACCGCTACCACGAACGAGGGGCGAAGCGCCAGGTCATAGTTGCAACTCAGCAGAAATGCCCGATGATAAGGCGCCGTGGCAGATGGCAGTGGGTGCTGTGGCCATGTTCGCCTGGGTGGATCAACCCGCAACTGATCCATTGAGGCCCTGGGAACCTCTGGGGAAATATCAGACCCTGCATTCTGCAATCCCGTTCGCCCTACACACGCACTTGCTGAGACAACAAGGTCAGCCACAATAACAATCATCATAAGTAGTTCGCATGCACCTGCACAAAGATATACAGTAACCTACAGTACTGTATTGGCACCTGCACAGGTCACCCAAGACCTACTACAACACACGGGTGGTATTGCCTCTGCACTTGTGCAGTCACAACGGGTCTGTGTAGCTGTGTGGCCCCACCATTGGTATGTCCACAGCATGCTAAACAGCGATAGGGTGTGGGTGGATGTGTGTGTGTGTTTTTGTCATTTCATATAAATGATTTATCATGGGAACTATGCATGCAGAGCAAGAGAGAGAGAGGTGAAAAAAAGTAGAAAATTGGCAGGCTTGATGTAACAATTGTTCCATGTCTTTCCTATTTAGGCCAGCGAGAAAGAGAAAGAAAAACCTGCTGAGAAGACGCTTGGCTGGTGGCGCGGGGTCCCCACCAGGTGGGATGGCATGTGGAAGTGATTGGAACCAGCTCCGGCCCGGGCTCTGGAAGCACCACTTTGCCAGTGGTGTTACATTTGATTTCTTGAATATCCTTGTTGACAGGTGGAAATGCAAAAAAAATCTCATGAAAGCCCTCAGGTTTTTCTCACTCTTGTCATAGGCATGTTTTTTGCGAAAGCTGCGTGTGTGATGTTCAAGACATGTAATTGTGATGATTTCTGAGGTGTAGTTGTGATGACTGCGACATTTTTTGCTGCTATGTTGCGAGAATGTCCTCTCACTGCCTATCCCTCTCTCTATACTGCGTATATACACATGAGCTATCGTGTGGATGTCAGTATTAGACATCATGTATAATATTGGATTTCTACACTGAAAATCATACAGTTCATTATTATTTCTGTAGCTTCTGGAACGCGTTGTACCGTTTTTGGGTTACACTGAAAGTGTGTCAGCACAGCAACTGAGGCCTAAAATTGATCCAAATCTGAAGCCGGCGGCGACTTGGCCACATGTTGAACGGTTCCATGGAGTGAACAGTTGCTGCCTTGCTGCTCCAGTGCCGGAAATGGATGCCATTGCCGTGGTCAGAATCCACCAAAAAATATGAGGAAGTAAAAAAAACGTAACAAGGAGTTTAAATTGGCAGGTTCCCAGTTGGACCGAATGTTGGCTTTACCAGGCAAAACGAGAAGGAGTAAAAAACGATAACCCCCAGAACAGATGTTCATATCAGTGGTGTCATACGTGAAAAAAAACGATTAGATAACGACAACAACAACAACAACAACAACAACAACAACACATTACGAAAGCTTGGCTGTCTAGACGCTTGTGCATTTCTACCCCTCCATTAGTTTTAGTATTCATGAAAGGTTGGTTGTGCTTTGGTCTGTAAAACGATAAGGAGTTTTTAAAAATAGTTAAGGGTCAGAATGGGTACAGTAGTTCATTTTGATACCCGGTTTTTTTACTGCCTCATATGGTGCTGACTGGAGAATCAGTGTGGTTTTATTTACCATGAACAACCTCCGTTATTTCACGGTAAATCACCAATTTCATGGTATAAATCACTATAAATCACCTAAATCACCGGTAGAAAATTCGTGGCAGAAAACCTCGCGGCACAGTGAGGAGTCGTTGGGATCCAAAGACCACGGCACGGGCGAATGCAAACCTTGTGCCTGGTACTGGAAGCCGCAGGGATGCCGAAACGGCAAGGACGGACGCCGGGACGCCGGGCACGGCGAGGGATCCCTGGGACGCGCGACGTCGGAGATCGCGAAGATCACTTGCCATAGATTTGATATGTTGCTACTGGTACAGTACACTGAGTAATTACATGTAATTACTATAGATTTACTCTCTGTTTCTAGATGAATGTACTGCGGATATCGTTTATATTATATACTTATATACATCTGTATATTATGAAAGATGATATATATATATATATATATACATGCGAATCAGATGCACTACTTACTATTTAGATGCACTTGTATATCTGACAATGCTACATGGCAATCAAAACCGACCACATCAAACTGGCAAGTCATTTGCGAATTGTTGTGTTTCATCGCCTTTAAATCCTTTGTATTCCCAGGACGTTCCAAGACACCACTTGACCCAAAACGACATTGAGGGCATGGATTCATGAAGAGGATTTGACATGTCCGCCACCAGAATCTGACCATCAAGGACCCATTGACACGTTTGGTTGACAGTTTCTGTACTTGTATTCGCAAACACATTCAGCACACCCGAGATCATAAGGAGCAGTTCTCCTATCTTTTGTAAATAAGGCTTGGCAAAATGTGCAGGTGCAGTGTGTATTTGCGTGTGCGGGTATGAAATCAAGCTGGCTGAATGGTTTAGGGAAACCCCACCAATGATCATGAATGGATATACCAACACAGAAAATTGATGAAAATGGTCCGTTCGGAGTGACCCCTGTGGTTTCCTTAGAGTTTCATTACAATGGCATGATGTTCTTGGGGAACTTTGAGGTGCCGAATAGATCTGAACTCTGGGAATGGCCCATCAGTCAGGTCAACTGGGAATCAGATAAAGTTGTTGAGGCGAGGCCATCATTGAAAACAGAGCATAGAAAAAAGAACTTCTGAGGAACCAAATTTCACAGTCCTTGGGGCACTCAATGTTCAAGGGATTTAAATGTGTTTGATTATGCAGCGCTTGACTACGACTTGTGGCATCATTTGCTTTTTTGGAGGGGCTTCAGGAAAAGCTCGAGTACTTGCACAATTGTTCGATGTCTTGAAAGTTCACCCTGAAGCCAGTAATTAATTTCCCAAAGATATCCTTCTTGTGTGCATTCTTACTTGAATGAACCTTTCTCCCCAGAAAGGACACTAGACAGAAAAGATCCTGGAAACATCTCGAAACTCATTTGCCACTTGTCCAATTGTTTGTGTGCATTCTCAGTTGTGCACTTGCAGGATTGCGCTCACTGCCATATGTGCCCACCGGATGAGCTCAAAAACCGGACGCCTGGCACTGCCTTTTCAGCACGCATGCCAGATCCCCACTGAAATTAGCACATGTGTGACCATGTTGTCCATTGCACATCTAGGCTTTGGGCAGCACTCAGTGGGTCATCTGGAGTTTGCGTTTGTGTCCTGTAGATTCCTGCAGGTCGTTCAAAACCTTTGGCGTTCCAAGCGCCAACAGAATGCCACACTGTTTGGGCATGTTTACGGCTGCAACTCTGTGGTGGTTTGTACTGACCCGTACTTGCATGTAGCAGCGCCAATGCAATTGGTCGTTTCTTACCATTCATTGTTCAACTTCGCAGTCCATTGGGGCAACTCGGCTTGGGACCTCTAAACATGTTCGTACCTTACCTTGATCGGTCAAAAAAATGTTCACAATTCCTGTTGACAAAACAAGTTGCATTCATAATAAAACATAATAAAACTATACTTAAAGCTAGTGAAACATGATCTGCATAAAGCCAGTTAAATCTCTAAACATGTTCACAATAAAGCCCAGTGAAATCTGCATTTTTCACGGCTTCCATCGGCTTCCTGGGACGCCCGCGTCGCTCAGGAAAAAGCGAAAAGCGGCCTCCACCAAAAAACCTCAGCCCGAACGGCGAGGTCGGGCTTCCCCCCGACGTTCTCCACGGCGTTCCAGGTCACGTTCACGGAGATACCCGGAGCGACCGCCCAACGGTTCGGAGTCCTATCAAGCATATTATGAGCGTGCCTATGGCACACCTCCACCGCATCCCAATCCATATTATAGGGATCCCCCCCGGCCTACGGCTATCCACCACCTTATGGGTATCCGCCATCAGGCTATCCACCCTCAGGCTACGGATATCCACCCTATGGATATCCACCGAGCTATGCGCCCCGTCCCTCCTCAAGAGGAAGGAGTCGTGGCAGCGGACGCAGTTTAAGCCCAAGTCAATCTCTAAGCGAAAGTCCGAGTCCGAAAAGACGGCGCTGAGACTGATGTTGTTGCCTTCCTGGCAAAGGCGGGAAAAGATCTGGGAGAGAAAGGAGTTGCATGAGATTGGGGTCCAAAAGACATGGCAAGACTCGAGCCTGGTGGAGGCCATGTTTTTCTTTATTGATTCAAATAATTTCTAAACCATTGCACCCCATCATTCAGTGATATCCACTCTCATTCAAAACAGAGCAAACACTACATGCATAATGAACAAGACCACTGCAGTACTGCTGGTTAGGGCAAAGGTATTGGCTGGAAAATGTTCTCAGAGAAACCTTCACAACGTTTGGACAAGCGACAAACACGCTTCTACGTTGCAATGTTTCACCACCTCTTCCCTGTTGAAAGAGTAGATGCATGTGCGTGCGCATTGGTGCAAAAGTGTAGTGATGATTATCGCACGTAGATTCAAAGGGGTTGAGTTGTTCATTGGTGATCACCTGTGTCATGTAGCTCATGCAAGTGCTGTTGAAATCACCAGTTATGGGCTGGGCCCCTGGAGGTAATCCCAACTTCATCGCTTTGGGTCATGGACTGTGTACAGCTTAGGTGTTTCCTCAAGTGGGATATTATCCCTCCATATCCCTTCCTATCCACCCCAAGGACTGATGATGACGGTGGTGATGATGATGATGATGATGATGATGATGATGATGATGATGACGACGACATGGTTGAGGGGTTTAGGGCAGCACCTCACGCCATCATGTGCTCATCAATCTCATCATCAATCCCTTCTGTTTTTGAGGTGGCAAGCGGAACTGCGTCTCACCTTGCTGTCGTGGACAGTGGATGCTTTACCTTGAGACAAAGCCAGAGACCTTGGCGGAAAGAGGGATCCGTTTAAAAGTTGATCTGTCGAAAGCATATGAAGCCATCACACGGCCGGTACACTGTTTATAGGATGTTCTCACGCAACTCATTTTTGTGATTGGTTGCCATGCCCTTTGACGGATCAAGTTGAAGCTCGCGGCCCACTGGTGGAAGAAACGCTTTCACGGTGGTTGAGAGGAAAGTGGATTGGTAAAAATGGCGAGCTGTCAGCTGAACGGTCAGTCAGTCCTTAACTTCGGCTCAACATCTACATGTTGCACGCAAATATATTCATCAAAACTCACGTGACGTTGCGATCCACGAGACCCATCGCAAGCTGGGCGAAGTTTCCTAGGCAATGGAAACTTGCAATCAACGGATGTCCACAAAGATAACCCCTTGATAATGATGATTCAGGTGGCTTGACACTGGGTGATGCTCAAGGATTCGAAATGTCGGCCTATGACAAAGAAGTTGTGTGACTCAAAGGCTTGTGGGAACATATTTGGTTGGCCAACATGTATGGTCTCCTTGTGGTGCCACCTTTCATGGAGCAAGAGCCTCCAGATGTGCTCGGAGATCAGTTGGAAATAGTTGGCCTCGAAACTAATGATACCTCCTATTAATCAACCAGGGGTTTATTAATCCTGGGTCAACATTAAGATTGATATAGATTGATTTCTTGTTTGAATGATTGAAGCCTACCATCTTTGATCAGCATTTTCAGCAGCATTTTCAATGAACACCCTGAGCATGTTGTTCTCTTGCAGTGGGTGGTGTCAACGTTGACGCTGTGAGCAGGTGCCAGATCCAACGGATTGGCTATATCCCTGGCGGCCTTATCCTTCACATGCGTGGAAGTGGGACTGCCTGCGCTCCAGAAGCGTTTTCTGGATTTTTGTTGTTGTTTTCTTCTCATTTGTTCCTTTCCAAATATGTTGATAGCATTTGATAGATATTTCACAGACTTACATACACATGGATAGGGTGCATATAGATACTCTCATCGAGCTGCATCCAGTGCTGCATCCTATCTGCGCAGTGTTTGGATGCGACTGTGTGGACACTGCAGGATGCTCCGGAGCCAGCCCCGAGGCACCAGATCGCATGAGAACGCCCCTGCAGTCAAACGATTTTATGCCGGATTGGTCAAGCCATTGGTTTCCTTTCAAAAAGCCTATATACAGTACATGTAGCATACGCTGCAATAATACTGAAGGGTTTTCCAGATGTGCACAAATTCGAATGGTTTTTTTGGCTTCAACAGATCCATAGCTCCTGCAGTTTCATCCAGGTGGTGACTAGGATTCAAGAAATGACTCGGTCGATTGTCAAGCCTATCAAGTTCCAAAAGAAACCAACCTGGACTGAACCAGTTACCCTGGCCTTGAAGCTGCTCACAACTCCCTGTGTCAGGCAAGGTCAGTGCGGCTTCCGTGCTTATGCCAGACGCGCATTGGAACGCTTCAGGTGGCAAACCCGTGGACAGCCCTGGATTGCCATGCAGTAGCCATTCCCTTTGAAACTAATTCGATTAAGTGTTATTTGAATTCATGAATTATGCAGATTATCGAGAGGATTCTACAAATTCTACATGGCTTTTGAGCCTTGTGGCTGTGGCTGACGTCAGCCCATGACTCACCGGCATTTTAAGCACGAGCCGACCAGGCAGAGCGGAGAAGAGGAAGAAGCGCTGAAGTGCTCGGACACCTTTCCACTTCAGAGGCGACAGTGCTGGACCTGAGAGAGTGAGTGGAGTCGCGCTGGACCTGGATGACTTGTTCGCTGCACGGGGTTGCACTCACTAGATCTCACTAGAGATCTCACTAGTAAGTATAGAACTGGACAGAACTAGGACAGAGCTCAAGTGCAGAGCTGAATCGCAGAGCTGAAACCATGCCTTGCACGGTGCACGAGACTCGGTTTGAGAAGACTTGTGTGGTGTTGTTTGTCATTTGGGGTTCCGAATTCGTGCAAGAAATGCAATCATGATATGATCATCATCATCATCATCATCATCATCATCATCATCAGCATCATCATCATCATCATCATCATCATCATCATCATCATCATCATCATCATCATCATCATCATCATCATCATCATCGTGAACATCACAAACAGTTTGAAAACATTAATTACAAACCAGTACGAAGGCATTCGAAGAGGAAATTGAATCACCTGCCACTTTTATGGATACCAAAATTGCACCATACTTCCAACCCCAGTGACACTTGTGATTTGTCGCCATATGTCGCCATATCATTTTGGTGCTGCATCAGAGACCATGTCTCATGTGCATTCTCGCCACTCAGAGATTGTCCTTCCCTTGGCTATTGATATATCATATGAATATGATCATTATTTGTGTGAATAATTATCTGTGAATCTCAACTGGTGATGTATCCCAAATTTGGCCGCCTGCTGACAAATGGATCTAGCAGTCAGAAAATATCGCCAACGCCAGGTATCAGTTGAGAGTTGCCTTTTTGCTTCACCCGCAATCTCCTTTGTCTCGATTGCTGGTGGCTCTGGATCCCAGAAACATCTTTCGGCACGGGATGCCGAACGCGGACAAGATGATTCGACAGAATGTAGAATCGAGATCCATTGGCAACTGTGTATTGTTATCCCAGCAGGAGATCTCGACTGATCCGCTTATAGAGTCTGGAAATGGAGGATTGATGACCATGGACACATATGGGCCAACATTTCATGGGTATCCTTTTCAACCTGTTTTTTTTGTTTGACTCATGTTGGATTATACTAGTTTGGCAGCCCAACCACGAAGATAAGATCTTATCATCAGAACATGATTTGTTCGGTGTCCATACTCAAAAGGAATAAGCAGGTCTCATGCAATCCTTGAAGGTGGGAGCTACTTGAAGGGTTGGGAATTATTAATGATCCCGCCACATGACACAAGATTCACCAGGAGCCACCAGTCTAGAGAAGGTGCTGGAAGCCGAAGCGGCCCACTCAGGGCTAAAGTCGCTCTCTACAATGTTGGAGGTGCCACTCAAAATGTGACAACTTCCCTCCAAGCCCTGGATCACACCGCATGGAGCTATCCCCAGTTCATGCAATTCCCACAGCCCAAAATGTGCAACTTCCCACTTTGGAGTATGATTTTTGGGTGCTTGGGGAGACCACCTTGCTACAGACATGGGTTTGTGGATTCTCTCCGTCATTTTCTTCGTGGACTGCCTACAAAGAGACCAATAAAACTATATATAAAACTCAAGCATTGACCTATTTGGCCACACAGAATCGGAACTTTGAAGATTGTGAAGAATTGTCAATGCTCTTCATCAGTTGAAAATCAATGATTAAATCAAGTCCATGGGTTTTATGAAGGATCAAGATTCTCAATCTCTGTCTACCTGGTAAGGAATAATTCATCAACCATCAACCAAGAGACACGTCCAAAATATTCCAAAATCACTTGTCAAATCCATGACCAACCCATATCTCAAGAAATAATCCAATATCAAACCACTATCAAGCCATGATGAGCCATCATTTGGTACCATCAACCATGACTCGCCATCATTTGCCAGTCTCAATCATCATGAATCATGACTCGCCATCATTTGCCAAGTATCAATCATCATGAACCAATGATTCACCAACCATCAACCAATGATCAACAACTTTGTCTCCTTTTGTCGGCATGACTCCTTGCCTCAGCCAAGGCGATGGCAACTCAAGGAAACCACTAATTAAGCATCATTAACCAGTGATTCGCTCATATCAATAATTTGGGTGCTTCTCAAGTCATAGGGGCACCCCCAAATCATCCAATAGTAATCATTGATTTGTGGTAAACCAACCATTTTGCGGGGTTCCCTAGTCTGAGAAAGCACCATATCAACCGTGTCAACCACTATCGACAATATCAACCAATGATTAAGCATCATTATCACCATATCGACCAATATCAACCACCATCAACCACTATCAACCACCATCAACCACTATCAAGGTCACTCCTTTCCCACACCTGCCATGGGGCCCAGGTCCATGCCACGGGGTCCGGCAAGACTCGGACGGTGCTTGCTGCCGCCCAGTCGTAGCTGGTCCCAGGGGGCGTTGGAAGCACCTGATGACACCACCTGGTAGGGTTAACCTGGTAAGGTTGATTTTAGAAGGTTATATGGTAATGGGTCAATATTAACCAACCAATAATGGGGGATATTCACCACCAACAATAGTGGAAAAACAATGGTTAGTGATAGGGGAACCAGGGGTACAGGGTTTTGACCCACTGCCATATAACTTCGCTATAATTGTAGGATCTGTAGGTGTAACCACTGTATAACCACTATACCTTGAAGGTTAACTATGGTATGGGGACCTATGGTGGTTTCCTACGCCATAGGGCACCCGCAAAAAACGCTTCGTTCATTACTATGAATGGTTTGCTAGAGGATGATTTGGGGGTACCTCTCGAACAAAAAAAATAACTCTAGGGAGATGTTTAAACTACTAGTCACCAGTCAGTTAAGGGGGTGCTTGTCATTGAGAGTTGTCCCTCAATGTAGTTGTAAGAATCCTGACCACGAGTGTGAAAGGTGACATTGACAGGTCTGCGTACCGGAACCTGGAACCCTGATGAAGGCTGATGAGTTTGCTAATTGGCTGTGGGTCAAAACTCTGTAGCCCAGGTTCCCCTATCATTAACCATTGATTTCCCTATAGTTTTGTTGGTTATTATCCCCCATTAGTTTGTTGGCTAATATTGACCCATAACCATATAGTTGGTATATCCCTATACTTGTTATATCATCCCCTATTATCAACCATTAAGCACCCATTATTTGTTGGTTAACTGCTTGACCCAGCTCGCCAATTCTTGTTGCATCTCATACCTCGCACCTTGCGTCACATCGATCATTCCCCGAGCGCCGAGCTGCTTGAGGTTCTACCGATCTGGGAAGGCCACATGCCTCTTCTTCCCGGAGGAGGCCGTCAAGGAGAACTTCTATCAGGCAGGGGAACCCACGTTTGGTCGCGGACGGCAGTTGGGACTCGTGGACTGAAATAGCTTGGTGTGATTTCTTAGGGCATGATGGGGACCCCGAAAACTATGGTTGGTTTGTTACTATGAATGACTATTAAATTAAACTGGATGAGAACTGGGGGTACCCCTATGACTCGAGAAACCACCATATAGCTTGTGTGTTCTTGCCTTGAGTGAGTTGGTGTCATTTGCATGTCCCCTGTGACCATCTGCAACTCCTCCCATAGCAACAGAATGCTTCTGCTTTTTCCACCAACGGCAGGAAATTCTGAAATTTCCGGGTGCATGGCGTGACTTCTTTTGTGCCTGCATGGACGTGCCAAATTGGAGCCAGAGGCAGGTTGGCAGCTGTAGCCTACTGAATTCAACTGGACAATGATGACTTGCTGGTGAACCAACGAAATTAGTGTGTGTGTGTATATATATGTATATATATTTGTATTTATAAATCTTATATGTATATGTATTTATTTGTTTGTTTATATATATATATATATATAGATGCATATTTTTTGTATTTAATTTTTTAAAGATATATACAGTACGTGACAATCAGACCTTGGATCTATAGATACTTAAGGTTTGTAGCCACCTCAAAGCACTTCATGGTGGCTTGAAGGCGCGATGCGAGCTTAAAACTGCGATGGCTGTTTGGTTTACTTAGCCCCCTCGAAGCAGCACTCGACAAGTCGACGGCATGTTTGCTTGCCTCCAGATTTGGACAAACTTGTTGAGGCCCAATTGTTGGACAGTCTTGGACCGACGCTACATCGAATTCCGCCCTGTGGTTCCAGTTTCTTGCTACGGGTGGTTGGTGGCTTCAAATCAGATTTTTTGTCCTGGAAATCACTGGGGATAACAATCCCAGCGCTGAGAAAAGACACGGCGAAAGATCACCAAGCAGTCATCGTAGTTGTGTAGTATGGCAAGACATGGTCGTTCATGTTTGTTGATGGACGATTTGTCCAGAAATTGGATGTTGCCTTAGGGGGGGTTACCTGACAAGCTTGTTTTTCCACATGCGGATTTCAGGGAAGAGGAAGAAGGCTAGAAGAAGCAACAAGAGATCTTACATGTCTATGCACTTCTTCCAAGTTCGTCATATGTATCAACTCCAAAGGTCCCCCACACGCGGGTCCAAAGGGTCGAAATATGGGAATAATTTTGCACAATTCTCGACCACTACGCATATGCTTCATATGATGTTGAAGTACTCAATAGTTGTCACATTTGTTGCGTTTCCATCAAATGACCAGCAGTGATATCTTCCAATGGCTTTTTTCTTTTCGAGCACTTAAAATCCTCCTGGTTGTTTAATGATTTTCAGCAGGGAGGTGAATACGTACCTGGTTCATCACATTCAGCTCATCAGATTCCCATGGATTCCCCTCTTCACCTGGTGCAGGCGCTACTGCTGTTGGAGCCCGCAGGAAGTGGCCGAATTCAACGTCTCTGAGGTGGACTGGTGGGCCAATGGTTGCAGGTTACCATTGATATCCAGTACTAATACTGCATGATCATGACACAATTGATTACAACGGCATGCATATGAGAATAAATAGTGCACAGTTACATATACCCAGAGAGAGACAGTTACAGGTAGCCATTAATTGCAAGCCATGATAACATCATACATTACATGAACATGATTTTTTGTGATTATCCTGCGGGCGCCATTAGTTGGGATTTTTTTTAACATTGACCGATTGCCATTTGATCTAAAGTAAATGAAGATGCAATCAAACAGAGGTTATCCGTATGGTCTCGGCGTTATGGCCACCTGGTCAGCTGTAGCTTTGCTACTGCTGGGCCTTGAGGGAGTGGTAAGCGTTAGCCGCGAATTCAGGATTGTCGAAATAATCTCGCTTCATATCGCTGTTTCATGGTTGATTATGTCTTAGATCATCGACCATATTGTTGTGAATATTGCAGTTCAAGGGAATATTCTGCAGTTCAAGGGAATATCATCAACAGCTTGAACTAGGTTGCTGAAACTGGTTCCATCACAGCTTGATCGACGACATGAGAAAGTCATCACTTGGCGCGATGGGATCGGTGGCCCCTTTGGAGGTGTGGTAAACCTTGCAGGAAACCCTGGGTTACACAGGCATGGTATTTCGGGCCTATGACTGGTGTTGGTGTACACCCGTCATAGGGGCTGGAGCTAGTATGTGGTGGTTGGATTATTGTTATTATAAATGACTACTATTAGATGATTTGAGGGGCCCCCTATTTTGAGAAACACCCGTATGTATCACAGTACAATCAGTCATAGGAGAAACAAACTGAAGCGTCACGACTTCGGCACTATCAGACGCGTTTGGCCAGGTAGAGGCTTGTTTGGGAATGGAGCGAAAAATCCGCCTGGGAGAGATTTCGAGCACATTCCTGGAGGCGGGAGGGTGGAATGGATGGTGTTTCCAATCCTGTTGGAATGACTTCAACAACAAAAGCCCCACTTAGAGCTGGAGAATTCAAGCAGGAAGCAAAATCGTTCTTTGAGCCGAGAATCAAGATTTCATCATAGAAACCATGGTGGATGGAGGATGTGTGCTGAGTGTGTGACTCAAACCTGTTCACTGATCCTTGGAACAGGATCTCTCTTGGGCCATGTCACAGAATCTAATCGAATTCATGGACTTCTAGTCAAATTGATCGAAGTCAATGTCATGCATATGAGGAATTTCAATTTTAGAGAGCAGTATCACCATTGACCCAAGCAGCTTCCGAACAAAGAATCTTTTGCGTCAGGAGTGGTCCCAGGCGCATCCAGATGTGCCGCCTCCACTTGCTCCCTTGCGGGCCTTCAAATACACTTCCGCTGGAGGCTCACGAGGAGGACCGATTCTGCTGCTGAAAGCGCTCTGGCGGTGGACTGTTTCTCGCTACCGGCTAGGATTATGCACATGCGTTTGTGCGCCACGGTGTTTATGACTGCTTGTCTCTTACCGTGTGGCATGATCTTTCGTTTGTGTCCCGGACTGCTTATTCTTTGCATTTCCCAAGCATGCCATTCAGCTGCACACGGCTCCCTTTTTGCTATTGATATGGGGCTGCTTTGGTTAACAGTTCATGTTACTAATAACATCCAAGAATCATTGTTAATAATCATAGCGTTTCATGATTCGCCATTTTGCCGTTCCCGATGGCAAATCATGTTTGAAGGGTTGCATGCTGTGGCTTCACAGGATGGAAAAGAAATGGAAGCTTTGATGCTTCCAGAATGGATAGCGTGTGTTCGACTTAGAGTCTTCACGAAACTTGACTGGGCCAATGATGTTTACACTGCTGGCAAGTTGTATATTATCCATGGGCTGGGCCAATCATCTGCCCTCAGAAAGTGTTTGAAACTGACATTCAGCATCAAAAGCACCAACTTTAGGGCGATTTTGCTTGTGGAAAAAGGGCTATATACATACATTTTACGTATACATTTATAGTCTTCCTCATCTACCTGTGACTGCTCATCCCGAATTCACTGGATCTGCACGCCAGATTCAAAGGCCTTCCCCTGGATCGGCAGCCCATCCATTGCCCTGGCCGAGGTTTCGCTTCGGCTTTGATGGGAAGAACCCTATGAGCAACAAGAACCTGGTCTTCGATGAAGTCCACAACATGCTGGCGCTGCCGAGGCGCGCTGCGTGAACATTGAGGCTGACACTGGATGATGATGGGGATCGATAGCGGTGAAGAGTGATCAATAGCCAACCCATACTGGTAGTGCTTGATGATAGATGATGAATAGTGAAGAGTGTCTCATGATGCTTTTTGCGTCAACAAGAATCATACTGATTGTTTGCAGATGCTGCAATAGTGCAGCCCTGGGAGATGGGTGCTATCAAGTGAAGCATGTTCTTTAATTTATATATACAATAATTAGGCCATTTGAAGTCGTTTGGAACAGTCACCAATACACTAGGGGGAGAATAGCTGGTCTTTGGCTGGCAAGTGGTTTGGCTGGACTGGTAGCATTCTTTCCGTCATAAACTCTTGTTTGCGTGTTACAATTAGATATTATTCCTACATAACATTTTAGGATATAAGGAGCAAGGCGAGTTCCAACCAGATTCCTGTTCACATGTCCAGTCCCTGCAAGGTGGAAAGGGTCCTATTGGAAGGCGGCAGAATTCGCTGGGAATGTGAAGAAGATGGCAGTCAGTTGCAGCCACATTGTTGAAAGCGATGTCAAGATGCACATCAGGCCTTAGTTCACAGGATCCTTTGTTTGGGTCTTGGTTACTTTTCGTTTTTTCCCCAGGTTTGTGCGTGTGCATGGAGGTGGGGAAAAACAACTACTGTACTTTACTTCGAGTGGCCCCCATATGAGTCTGACATACTTTCTGGCATACATTCTCGCATATTCTGACAATCTTGCGGGAATGCCCTTTGGCACACATACTGCTGGTCTATTTGACATATCTTCTGACTTTGAGGTGGCAAACCTCTATACTTACTGGCGTTCTATCTGACAGATTCTTTCTGGCATACGTACTGGCCTTCTAAATATCTGACAGATCTCCTGACATTCTTTCTGGCATCTCTTCTGGTGTTCTATCTGACCTATCTTCTGACATTCTATCTCGCAATTTCTTCTGGCATCCCGAGGTCCGGCAGGGCACACTGCGATCGGTTTCCGCTTGCAGTTGATGTCCGGCGAGGAGAAGGATGAGGAAGGAGAAATAGCTCTGGTAAAATCCAACAACCCTCACTGACCCTCACCTGACGGGTGGAGAAAAAGCACATAAATTCTTGTGTCAAAGAGATAGGGATACTTCTCTTGGCATCAAGGTGCTCCAGGATACCATGTCCATTCGCCCTTGCAGATGGCACAAGCTAAATTTGTATATATCATATGTGCAAGTGGCATTGGTGCCACCCAGCTTTTGCCAACGCAGAGTTCCATTCATCCAGAGTTGTATTCAATGACATAACAACATATGCCCATGGAAATGTAAAAGACCAAGAGAGAGGGAGACATGACGGAATAAGGATGGCATTTGGATATCCACGGTTTTCCAAGCGCATTAAACAATATGGGTGTGTGTGTGTCAAAATAGTGGCACCCCCAAAGCATCCAATATTACTCATGTTGAGCAATAAACCAACCATGTTCTGGGCTCGCTATTTTGAGAAACCACCATTTGTAAACATTGTATAGGCATGACGTTTGGATCCAGCCTGAGGAGCCATTGCGAAGGCTTCGGAAGGCACGGTTGTGCAGCACAGATCTTAAAGACTGTGAAGCAAGTCGCTGATTAGGCTTGGAGGATGGGGACCAATCAATGATCACCATATATTTTATAGGGAAACCCGCTTGGAAGCCCAGGTACCAACAGTGGATTCTCCATTGCCATGTTAGCTTCCCACAGGGCCACTCGGAGAGTTGGATGGAGCAAACCAGTTGAGGTGTTTATGATCCCAGAGATTCCCAGAGTGTTTGGTGCACGTTGCAGGCCGTAGCAGACTGCCGAGGGTCAACACTGGTCAGCTACTCTGCATGCGCATGGCTAGTATTTTGTGGCTTCTTCGGGGCAAGTTTTTCTTGCTTGGGAGGTTCCATGGATCGGAATGGCAAAAGGAATGAGAAGAATGAGGGAAAGAAGTAAAGAAGGAAAGGAATGAGGAATGAAATGAGCAGGAATAAAGGAAGGAATTAAAGTCCAAAAGAATGAAGAAATGTCGTAAGCAGGAAAGAAAAGTAAAACACAAAACAGAAGAATTAGACAGAGATCATGAAACGGAACTAAATTGAGACAAGAGTATTAGAATTGAAGGTTAGAAATCAGGCCAATATAAATGATGATGTGAAGAAATGCAGAATCAGCTGAAATGAGACAGAGGCAAGAGATAGCAGGAGTAAGTGCGATGAGATGTCGATACAACATCACCTTACGACAAAGAGCTTGGTCAATGAATAGAGACAAAGGTTAAGAGGAGAAGGAATCTAGGTTCTATGATGTGTATCTAAAGCATAAATAAATGATGTTGAAGGGGGATAAAGGACTTAAAGAGAACCTGGATCAAAAAGATGGGAGGTAAATATAAAAGATGTGAAAACTAATACACGCCAAATAAAAGTAAGGCATATACATGATGGTCAATGTAAGATAAAGTATAAAGCAGAAGAACAATACACCCACATTTAAGTCCAGTCGCCAACTCCAAAGAGCAGACGCGGCTAGAAGTGGTCAAAGATGCTGTAGAGTCGCAGTTGGCTGGACAGATGCTGGTGGGGATGTTGCGGATGCACCTAATATGGGGACATGGGTGATAGTCGATAAAGGTGGCTTTTCAGAGGGGAAGATATATGTAAAACAGTTTCAGAAACTAGATCGGTAAAGACTTCACTGGATTTTCTGAAGATTTGTGGAGCTCAAGCCAGAGATGTCAAGCCATGAGAAGTGTTGGTCAACGGGTTTGCCTGATTGGCATGTCCTGGTGCTTCAGCTTTTTGGCTGACTACCTATGGGTGCCATCCGTGGCCTACGTGAAAGACAACGGCCTGGGACTACGCTTCTTGGGGGTAGTCTATGCTTTAAATCTTGGAGCTCGGTTTCTTCCCAACCTCTTGATCACCAAATGGGGTACGAAAATTGAGCTCTTGATGATGGCGAGCGTAGTATTAGGCTTCCTGACATCCTTTTCTTATCCAACGGAGACGTGGGCATTTTGTTTCATGGCTTTGTGTTCAGGCATGGGTTTTGTTCGAGCCTGCTTGACTGTGCACTTGCAAGCAGGTTTTGATGATGAAGCAATGCCCACAATCTCAAAGCAATGTGGAGCTGCCAGAAACTGTGGCAGCATTGCAGCTATGATTTTGCCAGCTCTTCTTTACCAATACCTTGGCTGGCGAGTTGTTTGCTGCGGTGCTTGCAGTGCAGCTCTCTTGTACATCCTGCTTTGTTGCGTCATTGGCAGTAAAGAATCTGAATCCCTGAAAGGCACGAACCATTGCCAGGAAATTCCAGTAGAAATCACATGGATTGATTGGGTGGTGGGATCGGCTTTCATCATCACAGAGCTCCAATACAACATCGGCAACGCTGCAATCCCCCAAACACTAACCACCACCTTCAATATGCCGGTGGGGGCAGTGGGACCAACTTTGGGAAGCTTCAATGCCATTGCCATGTTTTTTTTGGCATTACTGCCCAGTATGCCATGCGTATTGTTGCACACAAGTCCCTTGAATATTGTGATGTGTTTTCTCTTCATCCTTGCTTCTTGGATATGTGCTGCGTTGGCAGCCATGGAGCCTGACCATGGCTTTCCCGTCTTTGTGATGAGTATTTTGTTCTTCACACTGGCCATCAACACAGCACAAGTTCTCATGCTGGAATATTTGTCAGGTGTCTTGGACACCAAAGGAACTGAGAAACTCATGGGCGTCTCTGAAACTTTGGGTTGTGGATTTGCGATGCTGGGCGGTTATCTGGGAGATGAGCTTGAGGTCTACGGATCCGCCGCACCATTTCTGATGCAAAGTGCAGTGGCACTCCTTGCAGTCACCATGCTTGGAGCATCCCTGGCACACCGCCATGTGACCCGAGATGGTGACCTCGGTGAAGGCGCCAGGAGCTTGCAAGACCTCGCAGAAGGAGCGAAGCGCATTGCAAAGTCCCAGTCCAAGGATAGCCTCGCGAGTGCGGAACGCAAATATCGACAGAAGCTTCAGCACAGTCTATCCAAGCCGCTACTGGCAGACGTCATAACAGTTGCATGAGTGATTTTAGTGATCTCAGACTCTCAATTAATGATGGTTGAATTTAGCTGTTTCTAATTGGTCGACGTGTTAGCAAGGAAACAGTCCTTGTTGACATCAATTCCGTGAATTAGATTTGAATCTCATCTTGTGCAGTAGGTGGTTGGCGTACTGATAGGCGAGCAACCGCAAGCAAGAGCTTCTGCAGGGGCTCGCCGGTCGTTGCCATCGCTCCACTGCCAAGTGATGCAAGAGGAAACTTGGTATATTTCCGTGACTAGGGATTTCCCAAATCCAGAGAGACAAAGTCGCGCACAGCATCTTAATGGGGGCTCGGCCTTAAATGAGAATATGTGTATATGTTATTATGTATGTTTATTTTTTTTAATTTACAAATACATGTTTCATATATATAGTGAAGTATACATATACACACACATATATGTTTTTATTTATTTTTATAAAAATAAATATAAATGGTTCAATATTTCAAAATCACTATTATTGAATTTATTTATATATAAATAAATTTCAATATATATACCCTGCGAATCTGAACCCCAGAATTTTGTCGGGTTTGAATAGAAACCCCGGGTTTCAAAGGGTAAGTAACGAAAACACCGGGTTTTCCAACAAAACCTCGTGTTTTCCAACGAAACCCCGGGTTTTGGGCCCAACCTTGAATATCTGCAGAATTCAGCATATCTATCCACATTGGATCAAACATATACAGATAGAGTCAGGGTTCATGAGAGGTTCAGAAGAAGAATCACAGCTACAACGGCAAATTTAGCACGTCACATATGTCTCTGACAAACAGTTCGAATATACATACCCAAAAAATAGAGATATATCTATCACACAAATAATGACACACAAACATATCACAAATCAAGACCATATATCGAGGAGATGACGCGACGTGTAATCTTCGCAACGGAACCAAACTGATCCCTGAGATTTTATTGGCCTTGGTAAAAAAATTCAATTATTTTCGAAGAGCCGATCCCTCAAAAACGGAAACCATTTTTGCTAATAGATGATTTTTGATATTTCCTCAAGGGTTGCTGGCGCATTTCCAAAGGACTCAGGCTTTAGCTATCACTGAATCATTCCATTGAATGCGGACTGACTATTGCTTGATCAGACCAGTTTTTACCACTTGTCATCATCATGCAACATATTTTGGAACAAAAAGTTGGGTATGGACTTTGATAGAATGCGAAGCCGCATCGAATCCGTATTAACCCCGTATTTAACCCGTATTTACCCATATTTTTGGACGTAAACCCAGGGTTTCCGCATAAAACCCCGGTTTTCCGAACCGATATCGAAACCGTATTAAACCCGTATTTTACCCGTACCAACCCGTATTGAAAATATGGGTTGGGGGCAGCGCCGACTGACTTGTTTTGGAACAGTTCCTGGCAAATTCAAATCATACTTTTTGAAACGCAGCAGGATTCCCTGCAGCTTGTCCCCCATGAATTTCTTTGAGCCCCAACTTCCAATCAAATCAGATATTTGCGCAATGGCGGACGTAAGGAGATCAAATGGATCAGACGCTGACATTGCAGTCTGAATTAATAAGACGTGGTAAACGATTGATTTCAGTTTTGATGATGCACGTGCACAGACCACATGTTGGCACGCACGGGTGATCAGCTTATATCTCGGAATTCTGAGGCCTGTTCACGTTTGGTAGTCTTAGCAACCACCTGTCCTTAGGGCATTTCCTCGATTCAGCAATGGACGATTCATCTTCATTGGTGCAATCTGACTCCTTTTCGGTATAGTTGCGGACCTTTACAATAGGATATTGAGTGCATGGACTTACCTCTTAAGGAAGAAGGACAACATCATTATTTTATCAATTTCAAGATAATCCATCAGAAACTGTCAAATCATGAAATTTGGCAGAATTTGCAAACCCCGGGTTTTGGTTGAAAACCCCGGGTTCTGATTGCAAACCCCGGGTTTAGAGGTGAACCCAACACTTTTTAAGGGTTTGGTTTCCTAGGGTATATATATAAATGTATATATTGCAATATAGTTATATAATGTGTATTTTTGGGCTAGTATTGGTCCCAGCGGTCCCAGATCTTTGAGTCCAAAGCTGCGGACCACACAATTTCTCGGCCGTCTGCTGATTTAGGGAAGTCCCTCAGAGTCGGAAACACAAAAACCAACGAGTCTCTAAAGCTGAGACTGCGTGACGTCGCATTTGATCAGCCGAGCAGCCAAAAAAGAAACAGTCAAAATAGTGCTGTAAATAGTGGCCATTTCATCGGGTTATAGGGTGGCATGGCTGGAAATTGTCAAATCAGCCACTTCAATTCGTAATTATGGGTAAAATTGATTCTCAACATTTATGATTCTGATGATTGGTTCATGAAGGGACGGTAGCATAAACGATTCATCCCTCATTCTGGTGAATGAACGGCTACCTGGCTACCCACACAATCTCAATGAGACCGCTCTGTTTCGCAGTCGACAGTTGCATTATGTCAAAACCCTGGTTGGATATGATTAGTATGGCCGGGCTAATGCCAAAAATGAATGAGAATGAATAAACATAGTGGACAATCGAAAGAAGTTTTGAAGTCAACCGTCCATTTTATGGAAAGTTGAAGCAGCTGCTGTGTCAGGCAGACAGGTGTGGGGACGCGTGAAAGACAGGAAGCGCGCGACATGCTATGATTTTCAATGTTTTGTGCTTCCGGGTGCTTGAAAGGTGACTGCGTCGAGCGGGCGGTTTCGAAGGTAAGTTGGGAAAGGGAGCAGTCCAAGTTGCAAATTGTGGCGAAACGCACATTGGCAAGTCAAAATCGTAAAACCGCTAGGCCTCTGGGCCACTTCAGCAAGATTAGATGCGCCAAAGGAGCACAGTGCTCTTGCGAAACGCACAGTTGCACGGCACAACCATCAAGCACCCAGATCTTTGCCATGTTTTCGATGTTCTCCGAGAAGAACCAAGCAACATCATCACCAAAAATCATCATCATCATCACCACCACCATCATCATCATCATCATCATCACTACCAGCATCATCATCATCATCATCATCATCATCATCATCATCATCATCATCATCATCATCAGCGTGTTCATTTTCATTTTCACCATCGTGATCATCAGCCGCAGCAGCAGGAATCATTGTTATCGTCGTCCTCATCATAATCATCATCATCATCATCGTCATCATCTTCATCATTTTCCTCATGTTCATCATGTTCATCATCTTGATCATCTTGATGATCTTGATCAGCTTGATCATTTTGATCATTTTGATCATCATCATCATCATCATCATCATCATCATCATCATCATCATCATCATCCATGATGATCATCATCATCATCATCACCTTCAGCCATCATCCAGACCATCGCTTTATCTCACCCAACCCTGTCAATCTCTCCGGAAACTTTCTCCACTGCCTTGTGCGGTTACGAACCGACAATCACCTGATTTGTTGTTAATATGGGGTGCTAAGTGGTCCGCTCGAACAGGTTTATCATAATTCATTGAATTGTGTTTTTTCTGGCAATTCTATTCAACCAGTTGAGCTAAGGTCTTCCTGACTGGCAGTCCAGTGCAGACAGATGTAGAAGATGGCCAGCGACTGCTGTCGTGCTGACATGTTTGCACCCAGGGAGCACCGAAACGATCTGCAAGGAGATGGAGGTTTTATTTCTCACGTCCCCACGCAAATTAGCTATGGGCCATGATGTAAACCTAGGATTAATCAATACCCCCTAGTAGTAAATCCTGCCTGGCTCCTCCAAATCTGGCCAATATTCAACTAATTTACAAGGATTTCCCTCCAAGAGATAAAATGCGGCTCAAGAATACCATATTAGTCAATCCTCTCTGGCCTTGTTTTTTGCAGCAATCCATGGATCAATTATTGACTAATTACTTGATTGACTAAAATTCCAAAGATTTCACAAAACATTTTCATGCCCCAATTGACCCCTCCTTTGTTAGAATGATTCAAAAAATGGCTTGTTTGATTCTCACAAAAACTACCCCTCTCGAGGCTTGAGGGCTCATTACCCCAAAAATTGATGAAATTACTAAACAATGAAATTGATTCAAACCAATTTAATTGAGCAGATACCCAAATTGATTAAATTTGTTGGAAAAATGAATTGATTGATACTACTGGAATAAAGTAGTCAAATTAATCAAAATCCTTGAACTAATAGAGTTATTTAACTAAATTAGAATGAATTCAATAAACTAAATGTGATAAATCGTTTGTTCGAATTCATGAAACAAACTCATCTGATCTATTGGTTGGTTGATACATTGGCAGATTCTTTGGGGTGGTGCAGAAGAGGCCTGTTCTTCGGACCTTCTCGACCTTGTCGACCTTGGGTGGAGAGTGCGGCGCCGGGGTTTGATTAATCCGTGGTCAATTTTGAAGTCAGAACCAACTAGACTATACCAAAATTGCTATCAAAAACCTCAACATTTGATTGACTGTGAGGTGGCAGAATTAATTGAAGTGCCGCTTGTCACCTTGAGGTCTCAACAGCTTTGATTCAACACAAAAAATGCTTGTCACCGTGAACCAATACTGTTGAGATGGCAAAACATCTGATTGAATGTCTTGCCTGTGCCAAAAGTTGAGCATGATACCGTGGTCATTTTCGCCGTGCGCCAGGCGCGTCCTCAAAGGTAGTGAACATGCACATGCTGGCCCTGAGGGTTGGTGTGGAGAACCTGGAAAACTGGGAGGGGGAGCAGTTGATGCTATCTCTTCATAACTGGTTGGTGGTTTTCATCAACCAAAAGAACCACATGATTTGACTACCTCATTCATCACTAAGGTTTTCACAACTGGTTGTTTTGATCCGTTTGTTTTTTATTTTCCCTGATTGATTATTAATCAACCAAACATCATTTAATGGTAGTATCATAATATCAGTCAATCGGTTTTTAATCATAATTAGTTGGGATGTTTGGTTGATTAACTAGTACATTTTTCAGTGTGCTTGGAACTACCAAGTAGACTTGTTTGTGTGGATCGGAGGAGCTCTGGGATCGATTCCATGCGCTAAAGAGACTCAGGTCCTGCCTATGCCGAGTTCCTAAAGGAATGGTTCGAAGAACCGGGGTGTTTTTTTTGGCCCTCTCCTCCCAAAATTTTTCATCTCCAACGTCAGGTTGGACATGCACATGGAACGCCCGCCAGAGTACTTTCCAAAGGTGCCGCTGGTGAAGATTGGAGACCATGGAAAGACCTAAGTTTTTTTTGCATTTCGATTGCCCAATGTGTTTGTTGAATCGAAAGAAGACGGAAAGGATAGGTCGATCCCCGCAGAAATTGTTTTCGTTTGTGACTCGTTAGCCACATTGGGGGCAAGGACATTGAAATTCTGAACATCAGGGTTGCAGAAAAGAATATCACTTGCTGTCTGCCGTGACTTGGTCAGGTGGTTCCAGAGGGCGTACCAGACCGACCCTTGTGTCCTGCCCTGAGGGAAGGCTGTCAAGCCTGACCCGCTG
>VSDK01011271.1:224030-243793 GCA_009767595.1 Symbiodinium kawagutii | reverse complement strand
CCTGCCGAACCACAGAGGAGCTTGTGGCGAGTGTCGACTTACCACAGGCAAGGGCCTAAGCGTGCAGATTGGCAGAGCAGTTAGGATAAGTCTGATAGGCCATCAATGCAAACATGTGTAGCTCCATTTGGCTTTGCCCAAATGTTCATGTTTTTCTCACACTTGTGTGACGCTAGAGCCTGTTGTTTAAGAAGGAATGGAAATTCAGATCTCGGACGCTCCAAAAGTCACTGTGGCCCCCGACATTGAGGAGATGGAAGCCAAATATCGAGAAGTGGACCTGCAAGGGGCTGACATCGCCTGCATCTCAGAGCAGCACCAGCTGACCAGACAGCCATCACCTGTTGTGGCTCAGGTTCGACTTAGGGACTGCTGCAATCTCTCGGTGATGAACTCAGCCTGAAAACAACACTTGGAACATCTGGGAACACGTGAACAGAGCGAACATTCGAACAGGATGTGTCGATTGGGACTCTTTGCATTCACCTGGCCTCAATTTTGAGATATTTTTAGAAGGAGCACATCCAATTGGTTGACAATTTGGGCACTAAGAAATGGGTGACTCAGAGATTAGAGATGCGGTATGCATTGTTTGTACATACTTCAAGGTTGACATTGATTAAACCAACCAGTTGCTGAAAATAGTTCATATAATATACTGTTTTATGACGTGTTTCTCTCAAATGCAGTTGAGAATATACAACAATTACGTTGGTTCTTGAACATGACTCATTGGTAATAGTTACAGATACGATCTAATAGATTTGCCATGGATCATTCATGGATCATTCATGAAACATTCACAGTTGGCTGAGGGTCAGTTCACCCTTAGTCCCCCTGGTTCCCCCATCATTAACCATAGTTTGCCTTATTATTGTTGGTTATTATCCCTTATTAGTTGGTTGGTTAACTGCTTGACCCGGTCGCTCGCCAGTTATGCCTTGCCCCGAGGTTCACCACACCTGGGCCTTGCGGCCTCAGAAGCGGCATTTGATGCTGGAGGCGCCGCCGCTGCAACGGTTGGGGCAGCTGGGATCACCAACGTCACGTGCAAACGGCGCGTACAATCAGCCGGTTCCCGGTGGGTTCACCAGTGTGATGAGATTGATGATTTGGTTCGTTGATGGTGGTGAGTGGTCAATTGCTATTGGTATGCGTTTGGTGAATGGTTTCAGAAATTGTGTTGTTTGTTTTCCCCAGCATTGGCAAACGGTTGGTTGATTGATATTTTTTCCATACGGGTTGAAGCCATCAACGAGTTGACAACGGTTTGGTTGATAAGTGAATTTGACTCATAGGTAGCCGTTGGTTCACCAGTTTGCCAGTTTTGGACAGATGAGGTTGGCTGGTTTGGTTTTGATTTTGAAATATGTGACGCCCCTTGGTTGCCTACTAACCAACAACCTATGATGACAAGAGACGATAATCTTTGTGCAATGCTATCGTGCACACGTTTCTGAAATGCAGACAGTAGGGTCATTAGCGGCCTTTCTCAATTCTGAATATGCACAAGGCCTCAGCAATAAAGTGTATGTAACCCACTATCAATGCTACAATGGACATCAACAGCACCCCGAGAAAAGGAGCGTCCCCTCCATGCAAGCAATGCAGCTGGAGTTCTTGTACATCCGATTGATTACCCACATGTTACCCACAAGATGGAGATGCAGCTTAGTTGTTTGGGGAGGTAGAGAAGGGAGTTATCCAGATGACATAGGTCTTTTGTCAAGAGACTTGTTTGAGAACACCAGGGCAATCACATGTAGCCCCATCAGTGATTCTGCAGATCAGGCTCCGGAGCAGCATGCGCTGAAACTGCACGAGGTTGCAAGTGCTGTCTGGAAATCCGGCGAAAAGGCCCCGAGTTGGTTTGCCAGTGGATCCCACCGATCGTGTTGCCATTCCAGTTGCTGTGTCAATTTTTCGCGGGCGGTGGATGGAGTTGAAGTCTTGAGTAGAAGTAATTACACGAAAGAATGATAAACAATGTAAATGTAATTCATCCACTGCTGTACTGCAATGAATCCATCCATTGTTTCGTGCTGCCGTCAAGCGCGGGTGCAACGGTGACTCCTGCTGTGCAGACATCCCAGATCCAGGCCATGGCAGCTGTGTCGCGGAGGGGCGGCTTGCAGGCGCGACGGAAGTCGTGGCCATGGGAAGCAGCGGTTCTTGGCGAATAGTTATTTCCAATAACTAATATTATTAAAGAATTAAGAACTAATAACTAATAGTTAGAATATAGCTGCTTGGCGAATAGTTATTGAAAATATGGCTATGGGTCAAGCAGTTCATCAACTAATGGGGGATTTCCACCAACAAACCTATAGGGAAAACAATGGTTAAGGATAGGGGAACCAGGGGTACGGGGTTTGACCCACTGCCACATAGCAGGGTTGCGCGTTTCTACCTTGTGAATGGTAAGAAAATAGCGCTAAAGCTGCTAGAAATGCAAGCTATCCAGCCAGCTATGATTAATAAAGCTGTGCTCCACTCCCAAAGGGAAGTGTACAGCTGTTGGGTGTTGACAACCCGGATGCCTCAACGGATCATTGACAGCCCAAGAAGTTTTATCTCTTAGACAGACAGAGTGTCAGAAATGTTGCAAGCGAGCAATTTTAGATAGATGTGGGGTATCCCAATGCATAAATCATCTCCGTAATAATTCACCCAATGATTCACTTCCAATTTGTTCCTCCCTTACCCCCTCTCACTCGTGAGAGGGGGAGCTTCTGCCAGGTTTTGAAAGAACTCTTGAAGCTCTATGCCCCTGAGGATGATGTGAAGATTGCTGTCCCCCGGCAGCACAGAAGCCTCATCAAGCAGCCCAGCCGCGGTTGAGTCCTCTTTGGCACGGGCAAAACAGTGGCGGATTTCGGGGTCCCAACACGTCTATGGGTTGAGAATTCCTGTGAACCAAGCACCAGCGGCTACAGTTTAGGATACGGCTGGGCTTTGTTTCATGTCTCAAATCCTTCTAGTGGATGGCAAACATGTAGCTGTGGCTGAGTAACTAGAAACTAGAAAATACTTTCCTGGTAGGTGACGGGCTCGGCAGTTGTGTTTTTTGTGTGTCGATATTGTTGGCCATGTTGGACATGTGGATCATGTTGGTCCCGTTGCTGTTGCTTCGTTGCTATTAGGTTGTTTGGGTTGGTTGGGTTGGTTGGGTTGTTTGGGTGGGTTGGGTTGGTTGGGTTGTTTGGGTGGGTTGGGTTGGTTGGGTGTGTTGGGTTGGTTGATTGGCTATTTCGGAATCCAATCACCCAGTGTTGAAAACTCTGAAAGCTTTTCCAATGGGAGGGGTGCGTAGCTTCTTACGAATCGAGCAGATATTTTCAGTAGATTTGTCCCTGGACTGGTTGCGACTTAGGATTGCAACGTTGAAAAACAGGCTTCATATGCAGGCTGATGAGCGGAACATCAATCAAGGGGTGTGTTCCCTTTGGGACTGGAGAACTGCCCAAGCCATGCCCAATAGTCCAAAGCTGGATGTACGTGCATACTTATGGCATGCTATGGCATACGACCATGGCCATCCATGGCCTACTTCAACCTTCAAAATGTCGATCTTATTGGGCAGCAGCTTGCAGCTCTTCGCAGCAGTGCAGGTCTTCTCCGGGCATAGCAGCAGCATTGTCTCGCGCGGTGTGGAGGAAGCTGTGTCTCCCAGTGAGGTCAGAGAATCCGTGCTGATGCGATGCTGGCGAGTGGTTGCTTGATGGTCAGCATCAGGGCGACAACCGGACCCAGTGGAGGATTTTGATGTCAACTTCAGTGGTCAACCAGACTGGTCAACCAGACTGGTCAACTCGTTGAAACGAAAAACAAGTGGGATTTGAAGGCAAGGTTAAAGCTCTATGACCCTATGAAGGTGTTTGACACTCTGAGCCCAACTACCATTCTTATGGCAATCCGAATTTGGGAAAAAGTTGTGGTGTTTATAATGCTTGGCTTTGCAGTGTCCTCGTCCTTCACGACGATTCAGTACATAGTGGTATTGAGAGTTCCATTCCTGAGATTAGTGTCACTAGCTGCTTCAACGAGTCTAATTTTGTTACAGGCCATGAGGACCAACAAAAATTCACTGATCTTACTGCGTTTGCTGATGCCTGATGCAGGCACTTCGGCGCTTCAATGATGCTCAGAATCTCCAGGCAGCGAGCGCCAACAGGAACAACCCATGGGTTGCTTGCTTGGTTGCTTGGTTTGTTGGCGGCCCCATCGTCCGATAAACGCGCCGGGACGATTATTGAACCCTCATTTTTTTTGATGGCGAAAGCGTTTTTTCTTCTCCACGCGTGCTCCTGTTCTACTGTGTGTTTGCATTAGGTTCCGTCCCACACCCACCACACAAACTTGTTTTTCAGCGTTTGGGGGGTTCGGGGTGGGGGTGGGGGGTGGGATGTTAAGATCCATTTGCACTTGCAAACGATGTTGATGCTATGGACGATGAAACAATGTTGATGTTATTATGTGAAGGATAGGGTGGGGTGGGGTGGGATGTACGTGGTACTTTGCGCTTGCAAACAATGTTGATGCTACGTGAGGGATGGCAATCGAAACGGCTGATTTGTTTTCAAGTGATTGGTGGACATAACGCAGCTGAAAGGGAGATCTCACCTGTCTCAAATGAGACCTGGTAACCTGTTGGACGAGCCCAAGAGATCTCAGGAAGCATTCGTAGTGGAGGACAGAAAAATGCCTTTGCATTGACAACAATGGTTAACCAGCTGGTTAATGGTTGGTAATAGGGGATAGCAACTAGCAACTATAGGGGATATACCAGCTTTATATGGCTAGCATTCCCCACGATTGGTGAGCATGAGACGAGCCCTGGCTGGGTTAAACGCATTGCGGCGCGCGTTCGACCATTTTGGGTTTCCCAGTGCTGGTTTGGGCTGGGATGTCTCATGAGGTGCAAGACTTAGCCAATCATGATGGTCAGGTTTGGGCTGATCATGGTTTCAAGATGTTGCAAGATGTTTCAAGTCTCTTGAGTTCAATAACCTGTCAACCCTCCTGTTCCCCTCATCCCTTTTGGGATTTTTGTGAAAACCTTAAATGATGGTTTCTCAAAATCGGGGACCACAAGTAAGTCATCAAGTATGAATCATTTACAGCAATAAACCCGCCATTTTTGGGGGTCCCCCCTGTTTTGAGAAACCCCCAAATTAGAAACAGAAAGAAACCCTTAGCAAATCTACTCCAGGTCTTTGACGCTCTAATGGGTTGACGCTCATTGAGCCTTTCAGCAGCTACGACCATGCCTTTGGTGGGCTCCAAATTATGGATCCAGAGACCATCCTTCGGAGATACTTGGGAAATGGCACTATGCCAATACCGAAATGATCCAAAATTTCATCACCCAATCTTGGGTTCTGCTTTCCCCAAAGCTGTTGACTGAGGATTCTGCCATGGAAAACCAGAGGAAACTACATGTAACTACAGGGTTTCATTGAGACATGACATGATACATGGCTGGATGAAGAGTTGACACGGCCAGGTGCGCGTTTTGCTCCTGGATACGGCCTTCGGACGCGAGGGCGTCTCAGCTCTAGGCACGCGCCTCGATGGTTTCTTCAAAGCCGAGAATTTGGGCTGCAGTGCTGGACTGTTGAGGTCTCACGTGGTGGAATAGTTCGATGGATATGAAATGACCCAGAGCAATGATTCAATCAGGAGATGCCATTAAGTATTAACGCATTCACGGTCGTCAACATGAATGAATCATGTCGTTGAACATGTTAAACTGCGAATTGAACATTGACATTCTATTAAATAGGAACCACAAGTAATTGTTCTTAATCCTTAAACATCATTAACCATTTGTTATTAACATTTATATACCTTTATCAATCGTTGGTTGTTGGTATTAACCCATGGCCCAGCACCAACGACCATCGAAGCATTCCATCGACGCAGGTGTGGGTCAGTTGCACTTGGTGGACGTGCCTGGAAGCTGGGCTGAGTGCGCCTGCGTCGCGTAGCGTTAAGGTGGCCGTGGCGCGCCAGAGGAGGGATCGGTTCATATTCCTGCTATTGCTGCTTAGTATATTGATTATCCCCCATTTATCTCTAGAACTAGCTTGATATCCTGGTTTAACTAGCTTATTCAACAATTGGCCAGCTACTTATTAACCATACAATATCATAGAACGCTGCTGATGATGATTCTGGTGATGATTCTGTTGCTGATTTCGATCGTGGTGGTTTGAGTGGTCATGATGGGGACACTGATGATGGCGGTCACCACCGTATATGTACTGCTGTATCGCTCAATGATCAAGTGGCTGATGAGGTTGTGCTGAGCATCATGATGATGATGATGATGATGATGATGATGATGGTGATGGTACTGATGGTACTGATGGTACTCATGATGGTACTCATGATGGTACTCATGATGGTACTCATGACGGTACTCATGATGGTACTCATGATGGTACTCATGATGGTACTCATGATGGTACTCATGACGGTACTCGTGATGGTACTTATGATGGTACTGATGAAAAGGATTCATGTCAGAAGATGATGAGGATGTCCTTCATGCGAACTTCAATGCCATGCTAGAGTGATGACTATAAAGGTGCAACCTTTAAATCAAACACGCAGAAGGATTAGCGAGTCGCAAGACATACCTGCCAGGTTCAGACTTCTTCCGTCTCTAGCTGGGAGAATGAGCCCTGTTTCGTATGCATGCAATGTAACATGTGGATCCAATAGTTTGAACTATTAGCGTGGATCCAATAGTTTGAACTATTATCCTATATGCAGCGTATGCAGGCTTTGGTTCATGAGGGCAGTTCAAATCAATCAAGTCAGCAGGGACAGGCAAATACATGATGCTAGATCTACTAGTCCAAAAAGAAACAGATTGAACGTTTGTTGCATAGCATGTTTTTTGATGTCGTTTCGTTGTACATGAATATTTTCCATCGTTTCAAAAGATCCAGGGGAGCCTTGCAGGTACAAGCAAACAGTTGGCAGAGCAATTCGCTTCGGAGATGTGAAACAGGGGCTACGTCGTGGCCCCGGATTGGGAAGTTGGTGGTCTCTTGAAGCAGGGAACCGCCAAAAAAGGGTTGGTTTATTGCTATGAATCATGGATAAAGGATGATTTGGGGTATCCCTATCTTGAGAAATACCCAGTTGATTTGAGTTGATGTCTCCACAGGCTTGAGTCAACACTAATGCGTTTAGTCAGATTTGATCCATGCGTTTCAGATGCTTAACGCAGACATTTTAAGAATTGTTGACCATTCTCAACCACTGCAAACCAGCACTAACGATTATATACTAAGCAGTACTGCTTATTACTGCACTAACCAATGCATCATTACTAACTACCACTTTTTGTTATCTATCATCAGGAATCATTGTCGACCATGCTTGACCATTGTTTGACCACTACCTAGGATTATCAACTGATACTCAGCAATAGTAACAACTTAAGCAATACTAATCATAAATCTGAATGATTCTGCATTTGGCATACTCTGCAAATGGGTGTAGTCGTTTGTTGTGATCCGGTGTTCAGGCACCATGAGGAACCACCCATGACAGTCGGTTGGCTACACGACTCAGGACGAAGCTTACAGGTCTATCTTTGGGTGGCCAGGCAAGGCTGGGACAAAGGCATCGTGGGCCCATCAAGTTGATGAAGTTTACCAAGGAGGTTGATCATCAAGTCATGACTTCTCGGATACCAAGCGCGTCCAAGCACTCGGGTTTTACTGATGTTGCGGTTGCGCTCCTAATCCGCCTTGGTGATCTTACCAGAAATTGAGCAGCTGTGAAGAACCCTTTTGGTTGGATACTGAAAGGAGTTGGGACATGTTGGGATTGCGTATGCCTGTTCCAGCGGTGCTTGGTCTGAGATCAGCACACTGAGATGACATTGAACTCTGCTCGGTGGCCTGTTCACGCGGAGGCGATCTGATGAAGACTCTGCAGATGAGGTGCGGTCTTTGAACATCTTTGAACCATGAATATCCATGAATGATGACTAATAATGTTGTCGAATTGTTGTCTAAACCTCATGCCCAACACGTCGATCCAAAAGTGATGCCCACAGCCATGTGTTGTCCATGGCATGTTGAACCTTGGAACAGGTGCTCCTGGCCCAGTTGCAGGAACAAGGCGGGAGATGTGTTGGCGACGCTTCCAAGAGATGCTTGGGGAAACAGCAACTGACAGCACTTTGCACGCAAGGCAACAGTTGTGGGGGTTTCCCTTCAGCTTGCCAGCTCACTGAACTTACTGCAATTCAGCTGATGGTTTTCCAACCCATCACGTTGGTGGGGTTTTGTGTCCACCGTGACGTTTTGATCGTTGCCACTCAGATCATCCTGTCACTCATCCTTTCGAGGGGAAGAGCTGTGTGCTGCTGAAGATGAGCTTCGGACTTGGAGCTTTGTTTGGGGCCAAGAGTTTTGTCGTAGCGAGCAGTCACCGAACCCTGGGCTCAAAAATTGCAGATATATGGGGGGTTGGATTCATGGCTAGTTGATGCTTGATGGATAGTCACTGGTTGATAGATGGCTGGTTTCTGATGGTCGTTGATAAACTGACATCTCTTGGAAATCAGACAGAACCTCTGTTTTCATTTGTTTTCAACATACCAGTCACCATCTGTCGATCAACGATGGTACCACTTGGACGGACCCAAAAGTCCGACTGCTCGACGTGCTGCACCGTCGAATGCTGAGGAATGATTGGGGATGATTTCGGGGTGGGGAACCGCGCAGTGTCTCGTGGGCACTGCAGGAGGCGAACGGGAAAAGGAGAAAGCTTGTTGACCAGACAGTATAAAGTAGTAGGATTGCAGCATGTTTTTCTCCATGGATGCTACCGAGCAAGAAATATCAAGGGTATCTCAATTCAATTCAATTCATGTCAATTTGTGTTCTGGCCAGATTTGATCATAGTTCAATGCCCGACATCACCGTAGATGGGTGGATCAGGAAGCCAGACATTCATAGCCGCTGTTGATTCCGGTGAGACATGTGCTTGTTGCAGTGGAAAGCAATCGCAACGGTGCCCAGCGTGATCCATGGCTCAAAGGTTTTAGAGTCAACGGCAGAGCCTGTTTGAGAGTCCCTCACAGTTGCCTTCATGCCGGAGCTTGCGGATGACGACTTGGACAACATCAAAGAAGGCACCTATGTCTACTGGATGGATCAGGACGACGACATCCCACGGGGAAGCCTGGGAGAAGTCATTGAGGTGGACGGCGAAAAGCGAAGAGTGAGGTGGGGGGCAGCCGTGGATGGCTACTCCTTCATTCATGTTGAGCATCAGTAACCAGGAATCATCAAGGTGCAACAACCATGGGACCAGTAGCCACCGAACTAATTAGTTTCTAAGTATGTCGGAGAATGATTTGACCATAGGGATACATGGATCTACTTGTTGACACAGGTCGCCGACAATTGTTTTTGGGTGTTTTGGCCAATGATCAAATGCTGGTCATCGTGGTGGCAGTACATGTTTGTGATCCGTTGCGATACTTGATATTCACATCGGGAAGAATAGAAAGGTTTTTACATGCATGTTCAGATATAAGGGGAAGATGGGGGAAGCTAGGTTGTATATCCTGTGAGCTTCGTTGCTGCTCAGGTTTCCTGAGTGCAAGTACTCAGTTGCTGCTTCAAAGCTCAACGTGTCAGACTTTCAGAAAGGCTCCTATGTCCACTTTACCAACGACGACATATCTGATGACATCGGACAAGTCAAGGATTTGGATGATGGGAAGTTGGTGATAGGAGTGGAGGGGAAGGAGGTGAAAGAAAAACCGAAGTACCTCATCAAGTGTGACATTCAGCCGGGCATGTTTGTTTTCTGGAAGTTGCAAGACAAGGAAACACCCGCTCACCATGTCGGTCAGGTGCTTGAGGACCTGGATGATCGGGGCAAAGTGAAAGTAAAGTTTCCAAATGGATCTTGGCGTTTCAAGCCAAAGGATTTGATTCGAGCCCAAGTGCAGCCTCACTCTTACGTCCAGTGGAATGACCATGATGATGACGTTGCCATGGGAGAGCTTGGCGAAGTGACAGGAGAGATTGCGAGACTAATCTCGTGACAGCAGCTTAAATAGTAATATATTTACATACATATACATCTATATATATATATATGTTTATTTTTTTAGGTATACCCAGAATATCTTTAGGTATACCCACATTGTTTCCTGTCCTAAATCTTCTCATTGACATCCAACATTCTCCTAATCGCCATTCGCAAGGCCTTCTGCCCTCACATGAGACGGGACCAGTGTAGACTCCGCGAACAGTTCCAGCAAGTTCCAGCCAAAAAGTTTTCGTTCCTCCCTTCTCAGGTGTGTATAGGTTTGAGTGCTGGGAGTCCACTGGTCTATATTGGATTTGTTTGAGATGGAGTACACTGTACATCATTGTGTATATATTGCGGGAGTGGTTTGATTTTCTTTTTCTTGCCTTTCGTTGTCATTTCGGCCACGACCTTATTGAGGTGGGTCTCGTTTGGTTCCATGTTCTGGTTTCTGTCGTTCACCCCTTCATGCCAGGATCGGTCGAGCTGGATGTTCCTTCGTCAATATGATCATGTTTTGGAATCATGTTTGCGCAAAGTAGTTGAAATTATACACTGCATATTTCTGCATGTGCTTTTCCCTCACGGTGATATCATTGACTTCCAGCTTCTGTTCTTGGGATTTCTTAGGTATATAATTTTCAACTCTTGTTGCTATGAATGTCCACGGTGTGTGTGTGTGTGTGTCAACTTCTGTCTATCGTTTAATCGACGTTGTGTTTTTCTCTTGGCTTCGCTGCCCTTACCCTGTTAGTTAGCCTATGGCTTTGACAGGAGAAGTCAATGATGATGGCAAAGTGAAGGTCGCTTTTTCGAAGGGAACATGGAGTTTTCGGCACGATAGCCTGGTTTGCTATGAGAAGCAGCTGGGATCCTTTGTGCGATGGCAGAAGATTGACGAAGATGTGAAGAAAGGAGACATTGGCCAAGTTGTTGGTATCAAGGTCTCTGAGGGTAGACTGCGAGTCCAATTTCCCAAAGGCCGCTGGAAGTTTCGGGCTAATGAGCTGAGCTTGTGCAAAATCCAGCCAGGAAATTTGGTGACTTGGAGTAGGTCTGATGAAGACATTCCTCGAGGAGATCTTGGGGAAGTGATTCGTTTGGATGAAAGACGCATTTCAATTCAATGGCCAAAGGGGCATTGGAGCATGAGGATGAAAGAGGTCAACAAGCTCCGCTTTCAAAAAGGTGATCGTGTCCAGTGGACTGACTCTGATGACGACATACCAGAAGGTCACATTGGTATAGTCATGGGGGTCAAGTATTCAGAAGACACCGGACAGAAGCTCTATGTGAATTGGCCCAAAGGAAGATGGTCCATGCAGCCTTCCTCATTGAAGATATTGAACTTCGATAGCGATGGAGCAAATCAATTAAAGATGGCCTTCAAGCGCTTTGATGAGGATGGAGACGGTAATTTGGTGTTGGCTTGTATGTTTTTTTGGCGCGGTGAGGGTATCTATGGGATTCCATGGGCATTTAGGACATTTTGGGACTATACCATGGAATCCCATGGACCACGCCATGTAAATTTTTTGTTCGTCACTGGACCTCCTTCAACTCACCATGTTCTCCGACTAGTGTAGCGAGCGCTGGGGGGTGTCGCGGTGTGACATTTTGGCTTCCCAACCTACTGACAAGGCATGTCGGGTCCATAAAGAAACACCAGGACCTGACCGTGTGTTTTCATAGCATGTTCCAACAGTACATCCATGGTACATACGATGGTAATTACATACCATGATACATCCAATGCCATGCTGTGAAAACAGAGGCTACAGATGCTGTTGATAGAATTACAAATGTGTGCAAAGTTCAATGCCAGAATGTATTTCAGGTGTCAGAATGTATGTGGTCAGCATATATGCAAGAAGATATTTCAAAGAACATGCCACAACGCACGCCGAATACAATGTCATCAAAAATGTCACAGAATACAATGAATACAATTCAGGGTTGTGTCAGAGAAAATGCTAGAATCAAGACAAACTGCCAGAAGCAATCGCACAGTGTCCGAATATATGTCAGAATGTGTGTCAGAGCACTTGTCAGAATATATGGCAGGGGAAAAAAATGTCAGAAGAAATGTCGGGGCAGGTATGTCGCAACATTTGTTCGAATATTTGTCAGAGGAAATGCCAGGATTTTTGTCACAGATTTTGAAAAGCGAGGGGATGACTCAAAGCCAAGTAGTTTGACTAAGGACCATTTTGGGGGATGTACACTGATGAATTAGCAAAACTTTGCTGGTTGACCAATCAAACCATTGTTTTCCCTGCTGCTGTTGGTGGTTATCCCCTAGTCAGCTAGTCTTGATTACTTTCAGCCTAATTGGGCTCCAAGGTACGCTCTCCGAAGAGGAACTGATCAATGTGCTGGGAGGCTTGGGTGGCCAGGGTGGAGGTTTAGCTCCACAGGAATGCAAGCAGCTCTTCAAAGCATTGGACAGGAATCAGGATGGTAAATTGACCATCGCGGAGTATCTTGGCAGCGGCTCAGTGTGACATTTTGAACCACGGGTGCCAAACAGCATCACTTGGTGCTGCAATGTGCTGCGCCACTTTGCCTTGCTGCATCTTGCTGCATTCACAGTGAGAGCCAAGATGCGCCAGACATGTCCTTCATGACCTGCCCAGGTTCATTGACTACGTCTTCTCCGGTGCCAGCGCCACTGGCAAGGTGGTTTTGGCAGATGGCTTTGGTTTGGACGCTTCCTTAGGCTTCGCTGAAGAAGAAGAGGATCGCGATGGCTTCGAGTATGATGATCGTGAGGCCAAAGGACAACCCTTCGACGGTCCTGTTGAAATGAAGAGCTCCTTCGATCCCGAGTCAGCTGAAAGCATTGATGCCGACACGCAGGTGTCTCGTGCAGAATGGGCCACCGCCATGCTGACAGTGGGGGTTCCTCGCGCTGCAGCCTTGGCATGTTTCGATGCGTTACTAGAGGAGGTAGGGGAGGAGGGCTTGCTGAAGCTCGAAGATTTGGCAAGTGAGCTGAATGGCATGGGTGGCTCAGCAGGTGTTGAGGAGCTTCGTGATCCCGTAGGGAAGGTGAAGTGTGGCCACGTGGACGTGGTGGATCTCGATGTACCATCTGAAGAGCTGGGCTTTGAAAGAGATTTGGCCCGAAAAACTGGCATCGATGCTTTGATCTTTGACACTTTGTACAATGGCAAAAGGTTGGAAGATGTTGCGCAGCACTTCCCCAAAGCGAGACTATCTGCCCTTGAGAGAAAGGTGCTGAGTGAGATGAATGAAGACGAGTTGGTGGAGGTGTCTTGGTCTTGTCTGTGCATCATAACAAGAACAGAGCTGGCCACCACTGGTGGACGTGGCATTGTATGTTGTTTTTTCTCGTTGAATCCGTTATGATTGGAACGCTCAGTTGAGTTCAAATTTTCAAGTTTCCTCGGAAACAATAGTGGGGCCGAAAGACAATACCCCTCAAAGTCCATTTGCCAGAACATGTGCCAGAAACAATTTTTCGGAAAAACGATATGAGCCGGCCCGATTCCGAGATGGACACTAGACCAAAAATTATGTATTTACTTTACTTATTTTTGATTACAAGTTTGTATGTATTCACGCGCGTATACATGTACCTTTACGCCTTTACGCATTGTATATGGACCTACGCTGTGTGAGGTGATTGTGTACGCGGTATTTTTTCTTAAATGAAGGGGTGCTATATTTTGCATACGTGTGCATGTGACAGGCAACGACTCATGAATCTACGCCCGGCTTCAAGTCTGAACATGACAATCTCGAGTCTGAAGTCTGAACATGTCAACACCCCATGGATCCCAGATTTCATCCAAGAAAAGGGTCCTGAAAGTCTTGGATCCGAATGATGACTTTCAAGCCTCAGCCCTTGCCAGAGATTCTCAAGTATTTACCGTGTGCGTCGACTCGTTTTGACGTGTTGAAACTTTGTGCAAACCTACCTTTGTGAGGATATTGGGTCAATATGTGTCTCCTTGGTTTTCAGAATTGTCGTTGCTCCACAAGACTGCAACCATACCGTTGATGGTTGCCAAGTAGTCATTCATGCAAATATGTTTTTTTTGGCTGATGACCAGCAAATAAAGTATTTTACCACCTAAACATTCGAACATGTATTGATCTTGTGGTATGGTTAAGAGCGACCACACTATCGTTATTCTTGACATCAAACTGGCCGTCAAAGTGCAAAGCCACTATTTAGCCAAGATTACATTGTGCAAAACAGCGCCTTTAATGACCTTCAGTTGGAACACTACTTCTCGTGCATTTCCAATTTAACTCATAATAAATTGATAGTGGTGCCAGTGGTGCCACAAAATTATGATGAAACATATCAACTAAGATCAAGCCTTTTGTTTTGCTAGGCAATTTGATTGTGTGAGCAACAACCGAGGATAGTGCCAATGATATTTGTTAGAGAGCATAACTTGTTCATTTTTTAAAATGTGTTATGTATTAAGAAAATGTATAAGGCCTAATCGTTGTTGCTCGAGTAATTGTGCTATAGACTATTACCCCTATCCGCAAACGTCAATGCATTAGTTTCTTTGCGCAACTTAGCCAAGAAAAAAACCGTACCATCGTTCTTCCTTGGGCTAACTTAGAGGCCAATAATTTCCCCAATATGATTGCTCAAGAAGAAACCCTGAAACCAAAAAGCAACCTATGCAAAAATTTTGGGTAAGAAACCATTTGTGCTGGGTTTTGCTTTAGCTCCTAAAGATTCAATGCGCTACAAGATTCCCTTGTGGCAATTTCAAGCTGAATCACAAAATAATAGTAATAATAAAGGTCACGTTCCACTGCTTGGTAATGAAGCCAATCAAGGGTTACATCCCCTGATCCTACAAAGAAAACATGTACGGTAGGAAAGGTATGTTTTCACCAGATCAAATTCTTAACTATTTTTATTGAACATATAAATACTTCAGTCAGGACATCTGGGAAATTTTCAAAACAAAAAATTATAAGAGTAGCTACTCCCCTTTCCCATGTGCAAAGGCCTGGATGTGTAGCTTTCATAAACCTGCGCTCCCAGGGACACATTTGCAGTGCAAAAAAGGTAGGTCCCAGAGGGGTTTCGCAAATGTGACTATGCATGTTTACATTGAGGATGAATAAGAATAAGCATGGAACACGCAAGTCATATAGATGGAGTTAGCAAATATAAACTCTATGGATGGAGTTTCCTTGCCTTGAGTGTTTCACCTTTCAGGCAGTGGCGAAGGGATCTGATTTCCCGGAGACCTTGAGCGCAGTGGCATCGTGGCAGAGCTGCCGCGAGAGTTGCCAGCGTGAAGTGCAAGAGATTATCGATCGCTGCAAAAGCGAAGGTACACGGTACACCGACGAGTCCTTCAATCCTTTGGAGAATGAGGCGGAAGCAAATGGATCGAAATTGTCATTATACGTCATGTAAATTCATGTAACTGTTTTGTTTGTTTAAAGATTTTTTGTTGAACGTATGAAATTGATGTTCATTTTTTTGTCAAGTGATTGATTTGTTTCAAGATATGACTGTGGGTCAAAAGCCCGTACCCTGGTTCCCCCATCATTGACAATTCTTTCCCATATTATTGTTGGTGATTATCCCCCATCGTTGGTTGATTAATATTGACCCATAACCAAATTTTTCGAAATTCTTCAATGTATCCTTCAATCCTTGGGGGAGGCGGCGGTGCTGTACGTTGACAAGAAGAAACCTGGCTGGGATTGTACCGTTGGCGAACCGAGCGGCTGGAAACGATTGCCCGAAATCGTGGGCTCAAGAATGGTGGTTTGCAAAGAAGGTGGGCTCGAAAAACACCCGTTGAGCTGCGTCAAAAATGTTCATATGTTGCAGTCAACAGCCGCTGAAATTCCGAAAGGGTTGATAAATCGGGGCAGTACCCCAGTTTAATGGGAAACCAGTTGGCGAAATGAGGCGATACCCCCTATCGATCAAGAAGGTGGGCAGTGTCGAGAAAAAGCCAGTGACTTATTGGTAGTTTCTCCAGCCAGTCTGGGAACCCCAAAGTTATGGTTGGTTTTAAATTGCTTAAGTGGTTGATAAAGGATGCTTATAGGGGCCCCCTATGACCTGAGACTTGAGAACCCGCAATGATAATCCCCTGCTCCACTGGTTTTTCCATGCAACATCTTTCCTGTTATTTCTCGCGGCGAAGCCGTGGGGCGGCCTCCCAACAAAGCATGCAGGTGCTGTTGCCAACGATGTTGAGCAGGGCAGCATTGGTGATTGCTTTGCCGTAGCGGCCTTGGCCGCAATGGCGGGAAAGCGGAAGTCGTTCCTGCGCCAAGCATTGGTCGCATATGATATTGAGGTTGGTGTCTATGGCGTGATGTTCTGTGAGGAGATGCATTTCACCTACGAGATCATCGATGATATCATGGCACTGAACAAATATGGTCGCTTGAAATATGCCGAAAGCGCCTCAAGCTCGAGGGAAGTTTGGGTGCCAGTGCTTGAGAAGGCATACTTCAAGCACATGACCTGCCTGGAGATGTGCGATGGCGGACATGCTCCCGAGACGATTTTTTCTTTCCTGGGTGGTGTGTGGGGCTCTTTTCATATTGGACATCGCGAGTACAGCGATCCAAGTCGATTTTGGAAGAAAATCAACCGTGGCCTTGAAAATGGTTACATCATGACCAATGGCTTCGAACCACCCAGCAAGGGCAAGTATGCCAATCTGGGCGGTGGAGAAGAGGGCCAGTGCGGAGAGGCTGGCATGTGCTTGGGACTGCACGATGGCCATGCCTACTCTACACTCCGGACTGGTGAAGTGGACGGGTACCAATTGATTTGCATGCGAAACCCTTGGTCCAGCGGTGAAGCTTGCCTTTGCTTAAGGCATGGACACAAGGCATTGTTTGCTAGTAAACAGTTGTTGGTTTTCATAGCTCCTTCGAAGGTTATACGGCCATGGCTGTTGAGCAGTGGGGAAGGATCTCCGTGATGCCGAAAAATTGTTTGGCCTAGACAAGCCACCAGTTTTTGATTGGATGGTTTTGGTTCGCGTGTCCACCAGCTTTTCAGGTCAGCGCGGTTCCAAGAAACGTTTACCACTTCTGGGAGCGTGTGTAGCGCTAAGGGTGAACACATGACGGTTGACTGGGCTGATTTGAGGCGTACCCAAAATACAATACGATTGGGATAGACCCAGACTTACGCCAGATCATATAGATACCTGATGCAGATGCAATTCAGTTTGCGGTTGTTTGCTGACTTTTGAGCCACCGAAAGCGGAGCATTTCTTGGTTGATCCTCCCAAAATGATTTCTCCCAATAGTCGTGCGACTGAAGCTGATTTTCCTGCCTCAGTCTAACTGAGGCTCCCTGTTTTGAAGTTGATGAGGGCCTCCAATGTGGCAATGTGTGTTTGGTTTTGGCTTCACCATGTAGAGCGTTCCACAACTTGCCCTCGGGAAGCCACTAGTAGGACATGGACAACCCCATCCCTTACTTTCGGCGCTGTTTGAAGCAAGGAATGGGAAGGTCCATGGGCTGACCACTCAGATGAGTGGACTACAGAGCGCACAGAGAAGGTAGGCCGTGGAAAAGAAACGAAACTTGGTGGATTACAGCTATGAACTTTGCTTCTTGGTGTTTTTAGGATTAGATTGATTACCACAGATCCATTGAAAATTAAACTTTGAGCAAGGGATCCATAAGCCACCAAGGACAAAAGATGGCACTTTCTGGATGGATGTGGCAGACTTTGTGCAACTCTCGGACGAGATCCGCTTCAGCCGGCCCTTCGGACCGACGTGGCAGTCTTGTGCGCAGTATGGTTGTTTCGGCAAAGTTCCCCCCTTTAAGGCCATCGCAAAGAAGAGCTACCAAGCCTGCGAAGATGATGAGATCAGCTTCAAACGCGGTGACATCATTGAGTGTACCAAGAACTCTGGTAGCTCTTGGTTGAAAGGAGTGCATGAGGCGACAGGGAACAAGGGGTACTTCCGAAGGAAGGATGTGGATATGAGGTGTGAAGACACTTTCAAATACCAGCTCACCCTGACCAACGTATCGGAAGATGCTCGGATCATTCTCGGATTGTTCCTCGAGAACCAGAAAAAGAGGAGGGAGTATTACACGCGCAGGCAAGATGGTATGCATTACAAAGACGATGATTATCCTGATGCTTATTTGATGATTTTTGATTCCTCAGGCAACATGATCGACAAATTGCATCTTGGCTCCAGTCGTCGATCTGCATGGCAGTACCTGAAACCTGCAAAGGGACCTTTCAGAGCTTATGTCTCCTGCAAAGCCACCGATCACCGACGCTTTGCCCTCTATGCTTTTGCTCCTCATGGTGAGTTGCGTTGGGAGAAGCAGCCTTGCGATCGTTCCATGTTCTTTTCCGAAGTTGGTGGACCAGCCTCGGCAGCACGCGAGATTCGTGAGTTTATATATGATCAAACCCAAGATCTTGTCAGTGAATACATGGAGCTCGGTTCTTCTCTACTCGCTGACTATCCAGGGGTGCGGGACGGTCGAAAAAAGCTCCATGATATTGTCGTATGTATTTGCGGAAAGCATGAGTTTATCTTTATCTCGTACCAATCTTGGATGTTATCGCAACCCTTAAAGATGGCAAACCCACAATCATCATCAATCATCTATTTCCCCAAACAAGATTTACAATAATCAACTGTGTATGCAATGTTTGTCATTCAACATGGTCGTCGGTCTAGTTTTACTTGCTTTGTGCACTTGCAAACCAGCAAACAAGCAATTATAAAGTATTAAGACTACCATGATCAAAGGTAAACTGTAAGCTTAATTAGCAACAAGTTCAAACCAATATCAACCAATTATTAAACCATCAATTTTAAGCATTGGATTCGAACATCTTCCAGGTGGGAGGCAAAGTCATGGCCGTGGCCTCGACGGTTGGTGGCTTGCTTGATGCCGATGGAGTTCGCGACGTGGCGGAGGATTGCGCTGATCGGGTCAGGACCTTCGTCAACTCTGAGCAGGTTCAAAGTGTGACCAATCAGGTGAAGGACGTCGTGGGAGGCGAACGAGCTCAGGAACTTCGTGATAAAATGGGCAATTTGATGGACAGGGCTTCCTCTTGGTGGGGATAAATGTATTGTAAATATGGCGAATTCTAAAGTTGGATTCCAGAATGAAGAGAATGAATAGAAATTTGTTGAATTCCAAAAGGAACTCACCGCATCGTATGTATCGCTTGTCCGTTTCACCTTTGATTTTTCCTGGTGCGAGCAAAGCTTACATCAGTAACGAACAGCTGAAGACGCTGGCAAAACGGAATTATTTGCCTCAGTATCTGGGGGGCCTACTTACGCAACACTATTTTTTCCGCCCTTACAGGTTGGGAATCATATATAAATATGAAACCTCTGGAAAATTAAAATAAAAAATATTAAACAATATATATATATATATATTTATCTTTGTTATTTATTTATTAAAATAAAAATATAAAATATATAAGCAATACCTACACGATAGGGGGCGGAAATTTCCCAGAATATAAATATTATTTAAAATAATTTTATTAATATAAAAAAAAATAATATTTTTAAATATAATAAATAATATTTTTTTTTATATAAAATTAAAATTTAAATTTTTTTAAATATTATTTAAAATAAATTAATTACTATAAAAAAAAAAAATTAATAATATAATATATATAATAATATTTTTTAAAATA
>VSDK01011271.1:207933-220887 GCA_009767595.1 Symbiodinium kawagutii | reverse complement strand
TAAACCTAATATTATATTTTTAAACATTAAAAAATATATAAATTTTAAAAATTAAAATATAAATATTTATTAAAATATTCTCAATAATTTATTTAAAAATTAAAATAATATTTATTAAATATATATATATATATAAAATATATATACTTATTTTTTTAAAAATATATTTAAAAAATATTTTATTTAAAAAAAATAAGAAAATATTAATATTAATATAATATTATTAAAATTATATATATATATATTAATATATATTTTTTTTCTTATGTTTTTTCTTTTTTCTTCCTTATTTTTTCTTCCTTTCTCTTTCTTCCTTCCTTTTTCCTCCTTTTTCTTTCCTCCCTCCTTTTTCCTATTTCTTCTTTCCTTTTTCCTCTTTCCTCCTTTTTTTTCCTTTTTCCTCTTTCCTCCTTCCTCTTTGCTTTTTCCTTTTCTTCTCCCTTTCCTCTAACCACAGCTGAAACCATTCAACCACAATTAAAAGCAATAAGGAAAAAGAAAAAAATCAGATAAACCAGAAAGGTTATTTTTTATTGCAATTGCTAATTCCTATTCACAATTGCAAATGCAAAGGCCTGCAAAGGGGTACCCTTTGTGAACCTATTTTTTGCAATTTTTAAAAAGGATTTAAAAAAAGAAAGCAATTGTTTTAAACAAGGTCAAACTTCTAAGTTTGTACAGGTTTGTTTTGCTTGTGCTTTTGAAAAGCATTCAATCATGATTAAAAACTATTTAAACACAATTGAAAAACAATAAGGAAGAAATAAATACAAATGAGCCCGAAAGGTTGTTTCTTATTGCAGTTGTTAAAGCAAATTTATAATTGCAAATGCAAGGGCCTGCAAAGGGGTACCCTTTGTGGACCTGTTTTTTGCAATTGTTTAAAAGGATTTGAAAAAGAAAACAGCTGTTTTGAACAAGGACATATTTTTGAGTTTGTGAAGGTTTGTTTTGCTTAATTTGGCTTTTAAAAAGAATTCAATCATAGTTAGAAACATTAATTGCTAGTTTTGGGCTGGTTTCCTGGATCAATACTAAATTTAAGTTGGCCCTTCTATAGTTAAGGGGAAATCTGATAGTTTTGGAATTTTCTGGAACATATTTGCAGCTATTGTGAATGTTGCACTATTATTGCAGCTGCTCTGGAGCAAGTCGACATTCTGTAATTCAAAATCGATAAGGGCTGAATTAGATTTAGTAAGGGCGGAAAATTTGAGACCTGGAAAAAAATGCAGCTATTGCAAGCGTTTTACTATTGGTTGTTCAACATTAAATATCTTTTTCAACGAAAATAAAGGGTCAAACATTGGACCCTTTCAAGACTAGTTAAGCGCGATGTATGGAATATCTTGAATTGTCTGAGCCTCGGCGAAAAGGAAGATTTGTCGCTGAGCTGTTGCTCTGCTTAGGGCGGTACATAGACAAAAATCCGTTGCAAGAGTTGCTTCTATATTGCGTGCATTCATTGAGTTTGAATGCTGATTGCCATTGGACAAACATGCCACTTCCAATATGTCAAAAAGAACACCTAGGCTGAAGTGTTCCCGGAAACATTGAGATCCCAAAGCCACCGAGCTATCGAACCCGCATGACAACCAGTCAACCAGTGGCTTTGACTTCTTCATCTCAAGGGATCCCTTGCCTCTGCATCTGCTGCACGAGGGTTCCATCCTGGCGCGCCCCTCAGACTTTCACAGGCTCAGCATTATCCGAATGTATGAACCTGCCATTTGGAACACATACCTTCCATTCCTGGCCGAAAGTGGGGATGCATGTTCTGCTCAAAAACTCCTACATTCAGAATAGTTGAAAAAAACATGTCTGACAGTGCATTCTTTGCGCTCCAAATTGCATGTGCCGTGGACCAGGGCATTCTGCTTTGCATGAAGCTGCAGACCAGAAGGGGGGCTTCTACAAGTGTGGAACATCTCTAAGTTTTGGTGACTCAGTGGCTTGATTGATGGGTCCACCTGTTCAGCAATGAACACCCGGGTCCTATCACCCGGAGGAGGCACGGCCTAAATATAGATTGGGAAAGGATTCTATAGATGTCGTCTACCATAGTCTATCTGTCCTATCTACATATACTATCTATCTGACTGTCTATCTGTATGTATATCTTATCTTGCATATATCATCTTGCCTTGTTTATGTCTATCTATCCATCTGTCTATCTGCTAGTCATTCCATCTCCATCTATCTCGATACCTATCTATCTGTCCAGCTAACTACCTGCCTATCTCTGTCGGTCTGTCCATCTACCTCTCTGTCTATCTGTCCATCTATCTACCTACCTGTCGATTTGCCTGCTTTTCTAGTCTATACTGAGATGCCTATCCATGTAGCAATCAATTTGTCTAACTGCCTTTGTGACGGATTGTATTTGCCTTGTTGATCTGATTTATGGCAACAAACTAACTTAGACTGTCATTGCATCTACTTTGTATCGACTGTCTAGCTAGGACATTTGTTGGTGTATCTGCCACTCTTGCTTCTCTATCTCATAAATGCTGATCATGCATGGTTCTACCTTTGTTTCTACAATCTCTAATAGTTGTCTATCCATTGTCTGCGATTATCAATGTCTAATTGTATCCATACATACACCTATCTACCTGGATTTAAATTTAGTGTACAATGAGGACGTGTATGTACACATTTGTTTCTTGATATAGAGTATCGAGTGTGTGTGTATCAACCTGTCTCTCTCTATCAACGATCCATAATATGGTATCACTTCTCTATATGAGGACTCTGCCGCTTGGTCGACTTGCGCGACAAAAATTCCGATCTGAGCTATCAAACATGCAGCTCAACCTGACCAAGGGTGCAACAAAGTGCTGGGACACCAAGGAATTCTTACCACCACGTCACCCTGTTTTCCACGACCATCTTGAAAAATACATATTCTCTAATGATCTTTGCGGGATATGTTGATGCTAACTACAGTATATAATGAATTGGTTATTCTTGGACATTCTTAGTGGGTCTAACAATCTCTCATGTTGTCAGATTGTTAATACTAATATTTTCAGTTGCTTTGATGCTTTTGTGCGAAAAGGACACTCTCACGACCTTGTTTGAGATAATGTCACAGGATCTGAGTCCGATTTTGCAACTTTGCCGACCAAACATTGCAGATACCCATTCGCGCCTTGCCAATCACAATATGCTTATGTATGATCTTGCTTATTTTCGCCATTACGTACATTTATTTATCCATTCGTAACTCAAAAGTTTTACTTCTGAACATTGAGAAAAAAATGCCATCAACATCATCAAGTCCAAATGTGCCAAAATTCCAATGTGGTTTCTCAAGTCACAATTAGGCTACCCCCAAATCGCCCAATAGTGGTCATTGAAAGTAACCAACATTAACCAACATAAGCCAACCAATTGTAGGGGTCCCATGGGGTCCCCCTATGACTTGAGAAAGCCCCAAGATCATCGCGTGGTGATTCGGTCCTGGAGCTCCGGTCATCGCGCGGTCCTGCCGTTTGGAAGTCGTCACTTGACCTATGGGACCACTGGGTGCCCCCCGTGGAGGGTTGATGAAGCCGAACTTGATTTGCCATGGGGGGTGATGGGGGTCCAACCAAGCCTTTATGAAACCATTTTTAAATTGATTTTCCAACCACAAATGAGAGGTTCGATTTGAAGTTTCTTGTGGAAAAAAAATCAAAAAAGCGAGGGAGTTAGAGTTTCTTGCGCGAAAGGTGGGTCGGACAGAGGAATTGATGTGGGGAAAAGGCAAATATGAGTCTTTGTCCAGGGGCCTGACAAAGGAGGTGGGTTTTTGGAAGAGCTTTGTCACTGGTCGTTTGCACACTGGCAGTTTCTGCATGCTTCGTCGGTCCTGCAGGGTCATGATGACATCTGGAAGTGGAGATCAGTGGAGTTCAATGATTCAGGTTGGCTTGTTAGGATGTTTGAAGATGCTTGATGTGTTCTCTTGGGAAAGGGATGGCAGCAGCACTCCTGCAAGCATTCGGACTGCGTTGGGCTATTGTATCAGAGAAGCCTGGCTTTTTGACTCTTTGGTGCCTGCATTTATCTCCATTCGTTCCTCGTAAATCGTTCCCACGGAGTGTTGCAGTATCGGAGTGCGCAGTTGAGACGGAGGAAGTACTCTGATCAGAATCCCTCAGCCCCAACAGCCTACTCTAAGTGGCACGTGGACTCTGTGGCCTGCAGCTTGGTAGCAAGCCCCTTCCCTGCGCATCAAGGGCCCTTCCTTGCTTCAACCAATCACCTGGGATGAGACCTTGATTGCAATGGCCGTGACCATCTACCAGCGACAATCAATAGCCACAAATAGTCATTGCCAAGCCATCCCTTAGCCATTCTTAACCAACATCATTCACGAAAGAGTTGTGGGCTAGCCACTTTTACCCACTACCAAATGTTTGTCACCACTGGAGTTCATCATCACTGGGACCATTACTCAGAATTACCAGCCATCATCAACATTTCTTACCAGACATAAGAATAATAAAGCATTTTTGGCCATTGTCAAGCATGGTTGATCAAGCATCATGAGCAATTATTAATTACATTTAATTACTATCAGTAAACAACTTGCATCCATTCTTATCTGCGCTCTTCTTCATGAACCATTCTTCTTCGGCTTAACTACTTACGCGTCCTGCAAGAGGTTCAGTGGCGTAGCCGCGTTCGGGGGCCCGCCTGCGTCTGGGAATTCGTTGATATGGGTGGCTCGATGGTTCGGAATGGAGATAGTCATGATGCTTAGCAATGATTGACGATTGGTGATGGCTGATGATGATCCTTCATGATCCTTAATGATGATGGTTTGTGGGCAATACTGGTTGACGATGATCAATGATGCTCATATACTACTGGTGATAGTTCTGAAGAACATTGGTTGATCATGCGTTGATACTGCTTGCTTGACATTTGTTGGAAATTGTTGAACATGTTGGATCCTAAGAATGGATGGCTACTGGTTGGTACATGTTGGTACCAGCCTTAGATATAGTCTTAGTGTCCAATGGCTTGACTGCAACCAACAATGACGAGGCTTGGCAATCGCATCCCCGGGAAAATTCATGCAATTGGAATCATCGGAATATGTTTGATACAAACAAGATGAAGTATGAATATGTTGTCATAAAATGTCACAACTAGGAGATCCATACTAGCAAGCCACTATGTTTGATGGTAAATTGCCAGCATTCTCAATGGTTGCACTGATGGTGATCAACACCTGAGGACATGCGGATGCGTGCAAACGACCCACATGAGTGCTGCTCGACACCGTAACCAAGGGCAATGGTTGCATAGCAATTGCAAGTGCTAAATAACGCTTGGAATTAAGCATCCTCGACATAAACTAGTTCTCTACAGTATCTATCATGACAATGAGTCTTCACTCTCTTAGCATCAAATGGCATTGACCCGACCTACCTTAATAAGAGTACAATTGCCAATCTCATGAATGTGAGACTTACGACAGTCCGTGGTTTGTGATTAGCCCATGTCACACCACAGCCCAGGGATAAAACTTAAATGCTTCTTTCAACCAACCAAGATTGCTATCTCCTTCTCATTGTTGTTTCATATCCTAGCATTATTCTTTGTTGTGAAGCATTATCAATGCTTACTTATTTGCCATCATCACTAACCATCATCAGAAAGCACCATCACTAGCCCTCACTTTGAAACATCAATATCAACCATCCTTCTTATATAACTATCAAATTTGTATATGATCATCCTTCTTAACTATCACTACCATATCGCTGTTTTCCCCATCATTCTTCATCATCCATATGAACCATCATTTTGTCACTACTACGTTTGGTTGACCATCATTATTCACTATAGTTGGTTGATAAATGCAACCTTCTTAATCATCACTATCAACCACCCTTGACTGGTTGCTAGCTAACCAGCTAACATGTGGACCTTCCGGTGCACCAATGCCTCCCGTACGACGGGTGCCGCGCATTTCAGAACCTGGTGTCCACGTGCCAAATGGAACTATAAGCCCGCTATCCACGTTCATAAACAGAGTCAGATCCTATATACACACGCAAATACATACGTATCATTTCATATATATATATATACACTCGATCAACCGCTGCAGCTGCTAACCCTTCGGCACAGACACCCTCCTTTTTCTCTGGTGCCCGTGCCAACTGACAAGGCTTCCTTCGCTCGGTGCTTTGGCCCAAACAGCAGATCTCCCAGAGATCCTGCTGAAGGCCACACACGAGGAAGTGAAACACCTCAAACACCCCTTCCTATTCCACGCGCCCCTTGCTGGCTCACAGCAATAAAATGCTGCTTGGCCCGGGAACAGCGGGCATGGGATGCGGCGGGTTGGGTAGCAGCAGACAAAGACTGGAGGCCTTGGTCTAAGTACAGCCGAGCAGTGGCCACGTGTTGCCACCGCCCCTTGGTGACAAGGGCGTCCAAGGACATGCCAGCTTTGTAGTTGCTAGTGGCTCCCCCACGTCTCAAGCTATAAGGCATATAGCCGCAGTCTTGCAAATGCAGGTAGGTGAGAAGTTGGGACCAAAGACGACGGAACTGCCCATTGGACATTTGAGACAGGGAGTCTCGTGGTTGCAATCCTCGAGTCAGGATCTGCAACGCTTGCAATACCACTTTTTCTGTAAGGACGATTTTGTCCAATGGGAGGAGGGTTTTCTTTGTTCCTTTGGTCTGATCCAAAAGCAAGACTGCTTCAGTTTGTCTTCCGGGCCAGATGACGTGCTGCTGTTGGATGGTGATAAGTTCACCTGTCCGTAGCAGGGCTCCAAACCCCAACACCAAAAGCCATCCCATACGGGACTGGTTCCAAAGGAAACACTGACCTGCCAGGCTCATGAGCAGGTCTGGTGTTAAGGGTGTTGCGCGGGTTGGGAGCTCAATCTGGTTCCAGGTTTTTACCAGTTTCCAACTCCATACCAGTTGGTGTTTGGTTGGAGGACGGAAGAATTGGATGGCTGCCAAGGCATAAGAGGCTTGAGCCTTCGGTGCCCCTTCATCCCAAAGGGATTCTACATACTCGGCAACCAAATGGTCCAATTCCTCAGCTGGAGGCAATTGGAAGTGAAACGTAAGTCGGTGAAACGCCAGAAAAGATGCGTAGCTTTGATGATATCGGCGGCGAGTTTGGTCTTGCACAACTTGGGCACTCAAGCGCCCAAGTTTTTGTCTCTCTTGTTTTCGCTGTTGCTGAGTGGCCATGCTGGGAATCTGCCGCACCTTAGGGCTCATTTCTGAGCACCACAGTAGCTGGGTTGCACGGTGTGCTCACCCAGCCAGTGACAAGGTAGACTCCTCCAGCCACTTGCAAGGCCCCCAGCTGTTGCAAACAGCGATTGATACGCCTACTAGGGGAATGGCCTGTGCTGACCGCTCCCAAGATTTTTGGCGCATCCGAGAGGTGCAAGACTCGAGTGGGTGGGCCCACTCTGCGATTCAAACGCCAACTGACTCCCTTAACCAGGGCTGCCAGTTCTTGCAGAGTGAGATGGGTAGCTTCCTGCTCTGGTGCTAACTGACACACTTGCCACGACCAGCGATGAGGGTTCAACTCTGCAATTGGGATTGCTGCTGCTGCATACAGGACAGAAGCGTCCACCAGGATATCTGTACCTTGTAAGGACAGACGCTTCAGGAACGCAGGCAGCAGTCGGAGGTGCAAGTGGTTTGGCGTAAGCAGCTTTGGCCCCACTCGTGGCTGTCTCTCCAATTCCCAGACAGCATGGCCCCATTCTGCGCTCACGAACGGAAGAACTTGGGGCGTATCGCTTGCCTCTGCATCTTCTGGCCACACCGGCTCAAAATGAGCTGCTGTGTGCAATTCTTGGTGACACTCGGTGAGAATGACATGATGTCCTTTAAGGATCTTCATGCCATATGACCACAACAAATGGTCAAACAGACACGCCAGGGCCACCGTATGTGGCCCCTGCCCCAGGCTCCCTCGTCTAAAGTCTTCAAGAAACTGTTCTGCCTGGGGGGTGTCAGGGTAGCTACGTGCCAGGTCCAAAGTGTGACCTTTCGGGTATCCAGCCAACAGTTCTCTTTCATTGGCATTCAGAACGCGCATTGCCCCCAATCGATTCACGAGCAAGGCGGCTTCTTCATAGGATTTCGGGGCATGACGATATTCATCTTGCCGCCATCTGTCCACTGCCTCTGCTGAGGCTTGATCCAGTCCTGGGGCGTTGTTGGGACAGTCCACCAATGGGCCATAGAGGTCCAAGGTAGGAAGGCGCAGCTTAGCATCTTGTGCTCCTGCTGCCCACGCCCAATCTCCTTCCAGAACTTCTTCCAGTGGCTCGGTGGGCCCCATGTACCTGACGATTTCTGCCACCCTTCCAAAGTGACGTTCCACCTCAGGGTGGTCCATCAAAGGAGCGGAGAGCCAGTAGTACTGAGGACGGTGCAGCCATGAACAATCTGCAGCATCCATGAGCACTGGTTTCATGTCCAAGGCCCGGCTCATATCCTGAACTTCAAGTTCTGTGCTCGCCACTCCTTCTGCGATACATAAGGCCCACAGTCCTAGTTGTTGGGCTACATGGTCGATCAACTTCATCAGTACAGCACACTCCTCTACCGCTGTTCGGTCTGAGGAGCCTTCCCTTCCCCAGCAAAGCGCTGGAGCTGCCACTATCACGCCTGTGGTTTCAGGCTTTTGAGTCAGCCAAGCCTGAACGTTTGCTTGGGTGATCTGCGCACGGCCATGACACAGCATCATCTCAGGGAATCTGCGCTGCAGCAGCCGTCTCTTGTCTGGATCTTCTTCCACTGCCACTCGCAGGATGGGGATGACGCCTGCACGATGCAATGCCACTTCGACGCCACCAATATTTCCTTGAAGGTTAATGGAGAGGATGTGCTGCGCCAGATCTCGGAAGTCCGAGTCAGGCTCGTCTTCCCCTTCTGGCCCTTTTTCCAAGGCCAACATGACCTCGTCCTTGCTGAGCTTTTGCTGTCTGCCTGCAGCACACGTGGCCCAGCGCTGGCCATCCGCATCACTGGCCATAACTACTGGATCCACCGGCACCTCCACATCCGTGAAGGCAGTAGCCAGCAGGGCCTCAACCACCAGCATCTCATCCAAGAGACTGACTGACGCTGGCTGGTAGTCCGTCCTGACGAAACACCCCTTGAGCACTTCTTGAAGAACAGACAACAGGCATCGACGGAATTGGAACGCACTGGTGATGCGCCCCGCGTAAAGCCTCACGGCCTTGCTGTCGAGCCAGCCCTGGCCTCGCAACCAACTCCCCAAGCTAATCGTTTCCAAAGTAGACTTCGTTGCCACTCTGGCCCTCTTCTTCCTTGAAGCCATCACGTCTTGGATGGTGATCTTTGCTCTTACCTGATCCGTTGCCTCCTGCCAATTCAATGGGAAACCCCACCAAGAATACAATCGCAGGAGGCACTCCTTCTTTTCCTGTGGCTCCCCCTCGAGGTCTGCCACCAATGCCGGTCCAATCTCATCCAGCAGCTCATCGCTCCTTGGGAAGCAGTTCCAAGCTGAGTTGGGGGGTGCTGCTGGAAACCCTTCAAGGTTCTGGGGCGTCACCAACCTTCTCAGGCCAGCTCCCAGCTTCAAGCTGCTTTTCGTGAGTAGCTCCCCTTGAAGATCTTGAAGGACCGCTACTGCACTATGCCAAGCCATTGGGAGAACACATAGCCCCACTCGGACCATGCCCGCTTTCCCTGGCTCAAACAAATTCCAAGGTACCATCTTTTCAAAAGCTAGGTACTCCGGCCAGGGCTCTGGCATCCGGAACAGCAGCAGCCCCTGATCTCGCTCTTGACTGTGTACCAAAAAGCCATCCTTTCTTTCGCCAAAGACTTCCGTCACGGCACTGCTTCCAAGCAGCTGACGCGACTCTCCTTGTAAGTGCCTCAGCACTGCGTTGCTGGCTCTTAGGTCGAACATCAGATCCCGAGCTGGGGTTCCATCTGCCATTTGGGCAGTTTTGCTCGGCAGTCCGTAGATCCCATTATAAGGATAGGGTCATCTCCTATCACCGGATGCTCCTCGACTGGCCTCACCAATTGGCGATCCCACAGGGCCTTTACCACCCCACTCCATTCATGATCCTCACAAAGGACCTTGGGTTTGGGCAGGTCCCCAGGGGACCATTCCGTGAGAAGCGGGCCCTGACCCAACTTGCTGCTGACCACCTCCATGAGATTGATCAAGCAACCATGATTCTCCGGTGGGAGTCCAGGCAGGATGCCCTCCAGTGTAACGTAGGAGGCTATCTCTAAACACTCCTTCCTGGACACCACTTTGTCCTCTTTTGCCTCTAGCTCCCAGTCTACACGTGGTGTTCTAGGCACTCCTCCTTTCTCTGGCTTCTCTTCCACGAAGATCTTCACATCTTCCCAGATTCTGGTCAGGGCTTTCTCTTGAGCCAGTGATGCTGAGCCCCCTCTGGGAGCACTGCCGGAACTTGGATTACCACCACTGTGGACCCAGTTCAACGCCAGCACCACCAGGCCATGCCAGAGCAGGTAACCTTCCAAGCGGGTCTGCCTGTTGGCTTTTGCTTTGGTGTCAGCCCTTTTACGCCACTCACCTGGTTGATCCTTGTATCGTTGCGAATCAACTACTGCTTGAATGGCGTCCCTGACGTCTGGCCAAAGAGGAAGAGGCATCAAGCTCCTCGCTGCATCTTCTTCCTCCAGCGGGGGCTCCAGAGAATTTTCAATCAGCTGGCCAAACGTCCCATTCAAGCTAACTGCTTGCAGGATCAGGTGACGTCCCATCTGCGCTGCTGCCAGATGCTCGAAGCTGTTCTGCTTCATCCAGTTGACTAACAGCTCTACTTTTCGGGAGCTGAGGCCCTCATCTCGACCTTCCTTGGCGAGCTTCCCTGTGACAGGCCTGCTCGTGCTTCCTCCCGTTTCTTCCGCTGCTCCTGTTTCTTCTTTTGCCAGAAGCCCTGGCCTGCTGACTTCCTCCCCCATGTGGGCGGTGACCGAGCTGCTTGCGGCTTCTCCCACGTTGGGTTCTTCAAGGCGGATCTCCTCTCTTCGGCTTCTTGGGCTTGCTCTCGGATCCTCTCTTCGTTGAAGGAAATCCTCTCGCCTTGGTTGAACGAAGCCCTTTCCTTTGCTTGAGGGCCCTTGGGATCCTTCTCTTCTGCGCTTCTCTTCCTGGGGGGACTGTCCCGCGGGTGACTCACGAACCTCCCCCCCTCCGGGTATGGTTCGCTGCCCCCCCCCTATTTCATCTTTCTTGCCTTTTGGGCTGCCTCCTGGAGTTTCAAACTCTTGAGTTCTCGTTTGGTGGCCATCTCTCTTTCTTCTTCTTGCAAAAGGCTGGACATCGCCGGAGGTATAATCTCCAAGTGGCGTGCTAAGCGCCAATCTCCCTCCTGGGATGCGCTTTCCAAGGCCTTCAATCGCTGCACTAGTGTATCCGTGGCTTGGGGCAATCTTCCTGCTAGCAGATGATCTATAGCGATCGCTAGAGTCTGAATCTCCCGCGAACTCCTCATTCCCATACGGGAAGGAGGATTCGCCACGAACAGCACTTGGTTCACGTAGGCCAGCACCTTCTGCCCTTTCCATCCCTGATCCGCCGTCTGCGTCTCGCTCCGGTCGGCCAGGTACCGCGACATCTCCTCGAGAGCCTTCGCGGTCAGGTGCCCGGGCTTCTTTTGAGCCACTCGCCATAACTCTTTGCCCCCCCGGGCTGGGGTCGAGCGAAAAGACGAGTCCTCAGAGCCACTGCTGTCCCCACTGGAACTAACAGTCACAAAGGCAGATTTGCGGCCTCCCTCGTCCACTCTTCTCTTCTTCTTCTTCTTTTGCCCTCTCTCGAGCTCCTTTTCCGATTGCCTTTGGCGTTCTTTTTCCGCCTGCTGGCCTAAGAACTCGGCCATATGGCCCGGTCCCCTTCGAGGTGACCTGGACCGGCCATGCTCTTTTCCAGTCACCCTCCTTGGGTCTACTGGAATTGCCGCCGCCGCCTTTGCTGCACTCAGCGCAGCGTCAAGCCCTCCAGGCTCTGCCGCCGGCGCAGTTGGGCCAGGTCCAACGGCAGCCTTCTTACTTCTGGCTGCCTCCGCTAGGGCTTCTTCTCCTTTTTCCAAGCCCAGCTTCTGCAAGTAGTCCACTTCTACCATACTGGCCGGGGTGTGCATTCTCCACCTATCAAGATGGATGAGTGTCCTCTCATCACCCCTCGACGTCTTCACCTTACAGTTCTTGGCGGCCTTCCCACAGATGTGATATAGGCCATTTTCAAATCCCATTTCACCATTGATGAACCATTCGTAATAGCCATCGGAGCATGGGCCATGGCTTGCCGCAAACAAGCCCTGGTCGAAATCCTCCCACTGTCGAAGTACCAGAACACCCCTTCCCTGGGGTTTGCTTTGGTAGTCGTAGCAGTCGTACTCGACCACTCGACCAGCTTCAAACAGCTCCTTCGCCACTTGCAGTGCCCGGTCGCCCATGTCCTCCGCAACGATCCAAGCTAAGTCCGTCGCAGGCCGGTTCAAGCAGAGAGCAGCCGTGATCTCATGGTCCTCAAGACCGAGATCGCTGCCTCGCTTTCGCAGGCGCTGCATGCCTCAGGCAAGCCCATGTCCTCCGCAACGATCCAAGCTAGGTCAGTCGCAGGCCGGTTCAAGCAGAGAGCAGCAGTGATCTCATGGTCCTCAAGACCGAGATCGCTGCCTCGCTTTCGCAGGCGCTGCATGCCTCAGGCAAGCAGCCCCCTCCACAGGAGAGGTTTGCCCACGTGGGTAACCCGCTTAAAAGCAGGCAGTCTCCCTCAGGGAGACCCCCTTGACGTGCCGGCCTGCTGGGCGACGGGCTGGTGCCAGTGAGGATCCCCTCCTCCAAGAACCCGGATCCTCAGCACCGGCACTGGCAATGGCCGCTCTCACCGAGAGCTGCGGCCGCCAGGGCCTTATTTTTGCCGGCCCCGCCACA
>VSDK01011271.1:130939-207852 GCA_009767595.1 Symbiodinium kawagutii | reverse complement strand
ATTTTTCCTGGCCAGGCAACACTTCCCAGTGGAAGCTGTTGCAGCCAGCTACCCCCTAAGGCCAGCCGAGGCAAGAGCTCCCCAGGAGCTCCTACCTACTGGCCCTCACTTCGCCAGCAGCAGCTGGCTTCGCTTGGCCCCCTTTCTAAGGCGGGACCTAACCTTGGTGCGCGCCCCTTTTTCAAGGCGGGGCCAACCTAACCCTTCAGCTGTGAGCCGAAAAGACTACCCCGCTGCAGCTAATCCCTCGTGTATAATTCTCACACGTGAACCATCATATAGTCATAGATAGTCATAGTAATAATGACAATACATGCCTCCTGGCACCTGCGTATGTATGAGCCATCCAGTGTTTGCATACCTCTGTTTAGGAGTGCACCACCTATTTCAACATAATATGATATTCAACTTCCAACGCGGCTACGTGCAAAGTTCGAGTTGACATGTCCGCTCCAAGAATTGACAGCATTGCCGTTTGCAATGAAGACTCTCCATATGGGCGTCCCATATTTGGAACCTGTAACTTAGATCAACTCAGCTTCAATCCTGAATGACTGCCACTCTCTCTCTCTCTCCCTGTCTCTCTATCTGTCTGCTTGTCTGTCTGTGTGCTACCTAAGCGTGCCTGGGAACTCTGTGGGGTGATGTGCTCCCACCAATAAAATCTCAGAAGTGAGAAACATAGAGAAACATCTTTTTGCATCTTTTTGCCTGCGCTCAAAAACTTGACTTCCATTGGCAACGGAGTGGCTTGCAATCCGTTCTTGGCCTCTTTCAGGATCCAGCCCACGATGCATCAGCATCAAGTCTACGCAACCAGCCCTCCTAAGCCAAGTTTCCATCATCACCTGTAGAGTAGCCTCCGTCCTTGCATTCAGATTCCATCTCGGTGAAATTGGTGAAAAGTGGCCCACTTTGTCCTGGCCATGTGCCATTCAAATCATGCAGGCCTCTCTGCACTCTGCCGCGTCATGATGTTTGACCGATTTGGTACCATGAGTTTCTGATACTGTGGTTTCTACACGGAGACTGGAAACGCTCAGAGTCTATGGCTGATCCGTTAATTCATTGCCTGCAGCTGCTGAGTGCACATCACGACAGTCCTTGCATTATGCTATCACACGCCTCAATTGTTGGCATATGAAAACCTACCACTCAAACAGCATACTGAACAAAAATCAGCTGTCTGCTTTGATCTCTGGTGAAACGAAAGGACAAACGCGCTGAATTCGATCTTCAATTCCTCTTAAACTCTTTTGAAAATCTTCAATTCGATTTCTTTCCCTTTCATGTTCATTGAAATTTTAGTTCATTTCTGTCATATCTTAGTTCATATCTCTTCCTTTTCCCTCTGAATGCCTCTCCGATCTCGCTTCAATGCCGGGGAGCTGAATTGGACGTGACGCATTTCATGGATGTGATCCTCGTGACACGCTGTCTACTTAAGCGAAGTTGAGGAGGCCGAGATTTATCGAGACTCATGAGGCATCGAGCTTTTTAGCCAGGTAACTGCCTATGAAGGTTTCTATGAAGGTGTTGCATGGGTGCAAGAAGCACGCTCATCAAATCTCCTAAATTTCGAGAGGAAATCTGTACTATGTCTTCCTGGCTGCTTGACACATGCATATCACTGCGCATCATAAACAGCTGTGCCAAGAATCAATGGACACATGTTCTCATAGAGAGATGTCATGGTGGCCTCTGTTCCAGTCTGCCTTGGGGTGCTCGCAGGGCCGAAAGAATGAAGTGATCCGAAAGCGCAAAGACATGGTTTGCGATTCTCAACTTTTGGCTGAGGGAAAACATAGGAAAACGGAAAACATAGGACACCTTCAAATGTAAGAACAAACTGAGCAAAGGAATCAAAACAACAGCTGTGCTGAATCTTCTTGTTGAAGCAATGGGCCTGATGGAATGAAACACACAAAATGACAAGCGAGAAATGTCAAATGGGAAGCCACCTCTGAATGCACATGCGTGAGAACGCGTGTCGCCTTTCTTTATTGGTTTGTTTGATTTAGATTGCATTAGATTGCTTTAGTATATCTACTAGACTTTATTGAATGAAACCAACAATTGTTGGGCATGCTACACTCGTATTTGTGCAAAAGCATGGGAAAACAAATGAAACACTAAACTCACTAAACAGCAAAACTTGACAACTTAGACAGTTTCCTGAAGAATGTGAAGCTGGCACTCCTCATCCCTGGAAACAATCCTGCTGTGCTAGGGCGAGTTGCAGCAGTGTCGTGAACTCCGCCAGGTTGCTGTAAATCTGAGGAAAGTCAGTGCAAACCTGAGCAATGCCATGCAGCTCAGGACCAGCAACCAACGCGGGGTTGACACCTACGTCTCAATCTGCAACGGGCATGTGCTGGCCGATCCCACCGAGCTGTAAATGGACGAATCATCAATCCATATTGGGCTGATGAGTCACTCACAGTGAATTGTTGTGGAAAAGGGATAATACCACAATGACTGGTATATCACTATATCTGCTATAATAACCGGAGAACAACCAGCTAGAAAAAAATCCAACAGTCAACTGACCAAGCAAGGCCACCTGGCAACTTCCGACAAATCACAGTCGGCCCTGCATGCGAGCTGGGGAACCGTGCAAAAGCACTCCAAGGAACCTAGCAAAGCACCCACCTCAAGTGTCAGCACGCATTGGCGACTGCAAAGCCGGAATTGCAGCACCTGAAAAGAATAGAAGTAACTTTAAGTAACAGAATTCAAGTCAAAATTAGTAACATTAAGATACATCAAGCAATGAGTCAATAAGTATATAAGCGTGAGGCAAGGTAGAAGGCTTGAAGGTCATCAAATAATTGTCGACAAATCACTCTGATCTCCGACCTCTGCTATGACTGCTTGCTAAGGATGTCTCCTAGATGGACCTTTCAATGACCACCCAAACCACTGCTTGGCCAAGACTCTGCAGTTGACGTAATGGCATCACATGCCGTGCGGTCCACTGCGCATTGAAAAGCTTGGCGCTGCGAACAAAGCACCGCAAAGAGATCCACTGCGGCCTCCAGGGACTTGGATCTCTTGAATCTCTTGGCAGCAAAAAAATGAGATTATAACAATTATCGTGATTGAATTAGCCAACAATTATACGGTAATTATAGATTATATTAATCATAATCGATTATAGATGACCTAATTTTGACTGAACATAGAGATAACACTCTTCGTTACACATGGTTCGAAGGAAACGTCGCCACCCATGCTTCAAGCACAGTGGTGACCACCGTGCCAAATGGTCCCTCTCCCTTTGAGCCTGCTCAGGTGTTTGAGTCTGTGCAGAACTAACTGCATCTGCCAGTTGCTGGTATGCAGCTGATATGTCAGAACACGCGTCCAGGCAACTTGACGGCAAGGTTGGCATCTTAGTGATGCGAGCACATGGGCGCCGCATGCTGAGCTGAGTGTTTCTAAGCTGGGAACCAAAACTGATTCATTTTGCCAAATTTTGTCACTCTTGGTTTCTGAGGCCATTTTCGAATATGCTTGCTCTTTTAGTTTTACCTTTCAATCTTTTCTTTACAGTAGTCAAACGGGTAAGGTCCCTAGCTTGGGAGCGTAAGCACCAAGATGGTCAGGCCCTTTGATGCACCTCACCATGGATACCATCATGGAATCTTCTCAAGAGATTTCTGGATAGTTGCAGGTCGTTGCACAAATGCATTCCAAATACTTTGGTCCAAATTCATCCAAATTCTACCTCCACGCCCTTGCGGGAATGCCTAAACAACCATGGTGACCCTTTTGGAGAAAGAACCGTGCATGATATCTACAGACAACTGCAAATATCTACAGCATCACCACCAAACACGTCTATACATTCGCTCTCTGTCTAGCACCGCCACCAAACATACCGCAAAATAGTCAATGCATTCTGCAGCCGTATTCTTGAAGGGGTGGAACAATAGCAACCAATTATTCTATTGTGCTGTGTACGTGCAATAGATAGTGTGTACATCCTGCATTCAACCTTGTTTTGCGAACAACCGGAACACCAAAAACACTTTCTTTATGCAAATATCTCTGCGTACAGCACTATCTCTATGCGTAAAGACAAACACATACACGCTAAAAAAACAATCATAAAAATGTTTTTCTAAATAATTTCTGCAATTATAAAAACAGATTTCTGCAAGGCAAAGTAGTTGTGTACTGTTGGTTTCTGATTAGTGTAACCCCCCCTAAAGTAATGAAAATAGGCATGAAACCAACAGGTAGATACGAGCATCAGAAACCAACATTACTGTACAACAGCTTCGTGATGTCAATCTTTCCCAGGGAACCCGCCAACCGTGGGGATTTTCCGCTCAGAGGCCTGCTGCAAGCGTCGTGAGGCCTGAGCTGTGCAGCTGCGTACACTGTGGATGCAAAATGATGAATGGAAAAATGTATCGATGAGCCAAGGAGATAAGATATTTTTACACACGGGCGTGCTGACTGCGAAAGCCGGCCTGGGCGGGCAATCGGATCCAAAGAATGACCAAAGCTACGGCTGCCAAGGCCGTGACAAACACTGTACTGTACATTCACAATTGGTCTTCTTTGAACAAACTTGGAAATCGATGTGAAAACTGTCGGCAAGGAGATAAGATAAAATGGATGTCGAATGTAATGTAATATTTTTGTAAAAAATGTAAACTATAGTGTAAACTATAACGGAATAAACGCATTGTAAACTATAGTCTTTTTGTATGGATGTGTATACTTTTTACTTTTTAATCATTTGAGTACATGCGTAGGGTGTAGAGAACTCTTCGAACTGAAACTGCTTCTGCACATTGCGTTGTCTTGAAATATTTGGATCCATGCATGTCAGACCAAAGGAATATACAATGAAACATCTGATGAACCTGTCACAAAATGTAATTCTATACAAGTACTGACTCCATCTGGCTCCACTTTGAATGTTGCACAGCTCCAGCGTTACACCAACTTTGTCTTGGACGACCCAACTGCACAATTCCGCGGTTGCCAGTGTCAAAAAATCATATGACATCTGGTGGCATAAATACTTAATACTTATTCACCCCCCTAGTAGCCACCACACTGGCCGGATTGTTTCTCCTTTCAAGCATTCAAAGTCAATGACCTGTGTTGCTTCTCAGTGACAAGGCACCATGGTTGGCAGCGACTGGGGGGCGATTTCCCCATGTGCTGCGAATCTTGTCAGCACCTGATGGGGAAGCAGTGAGCGTGGATATGCGGTTCAACTGTGGCAAATGACTATGCCAAGACTGAAGCAAAGGGAAAACCAATTGAGTAAAGCATCACCCAACCCTGCGTTAAAGCAATGCGAAAGTTCAATGACTTGCAACTTGCGGCTTTCTCACGCATGGATGCTCCATGCCCAAAAAATATTCAGCACATCAATTAGCGGCTTTTGCAGGGGCATGAATCATATGACTTCATGTCGACCCTAGTGCCCGGACAAAGCCAAGCAGCATATAGAACGAACGTCCTCATCTCCGCCCCGGGCCCCAATGCTGGAGCCGCGAATGGACAAAGCATCAGGCAGTATGCAACGCAGTGCCGCAAAAACGGAAGTAGATTGGCGAAAAAAAATGATGGAAATGAATTGAATCGATAGAGATGAGTAGATAGAGTCATAGTAGACATATCTAAATATACTATAAATAAAAAATATAGATACATATATTTTTTTTTCTCCCCTTCTACCTCGACCTGTGCGTGATCAGTACCCAATGGTTTTCCCCAGCCTTCCCCCGGAGCGCCCGGTGCATCTCGTTGAAAGCGGCGCTGGACCTTTACTTCGAAGGGCCACGACAGGCCATCCTGGGGCATCTCCTGGATCGGTGCCAGGATCCACACATCAGGGGAGCCAAGCGCCTTCAAAATGGGATGAATTTGGAAAGGACTCCCAAATGGTCCATATTCAAAGAGTCCTTAGCCAAGCAAATGGTTAAATGTAGGCTGTAAACGAGTCGTGGCTGGTTCAAGACTTCCCTGTTGTCATTCTTGGCATGTTTAGCATTCAGGATCACCTAGAGGATCTACATCCTCCCGACACAAAAATGGCCCGTCCTCAGAACTGAATTCCCGTATCTTGACCTTGGACTGCGAATCCCCTTGCAGTGTCAGCCGTTGTCAGCTCAACCCAATTCCAGTTCATTGCCTCAATTTCAATATTCGTCTTTTGTTTTTTTTAATGGTTTCCATCAATAGTTGTTTTAATTTAATCCAATTCAAGAGAATACCAGGTATCTTGCAACATTTCCATGAAGTGGAACTCCCTGTCCAACCAATAGAATCAATCCTCAACAAGCTTGGATACTGGGGCCACTTAGGAAATTACAAATTAATCTCTGCTTGTTCCCTGAAAGAGGTATAATGATGGAACGATAGCTTTGGGGCTAAAACGTAGCACTCGTGTGGCAACACGTAGCCTTGCAACTCAAACACCGCTGCCTCACCATAGCACCTCCATTGCCAAGAGACCGTGCCTCCAATCACCATGTTCTTTGCCACAGACTTGGGGGCTTTCCTTGCTGCTATGGTCATTGTTAGACTTGGAAGGCCTGGAAAATTAGAGCAAATGACATGATACTAAAGATATAACACTGCCAGGTGTTGCGACTGTAAACTACATTTGCAAGGGATAGGGGGGCAATTCGATTAATTAGACTACATCGTGGAACAAATGCCATGCCAACACGGGCGAATCGCAACGCTATGCCAAGTATCTGTTCATTGTCATGTGCTGCCTCGCTTATCAGTTCCTCCGCAGGACGGTATGAGGTCTCGTGTCGATCGCAAACGTGAACCTCCCAATCCATCTTCAGGAAGTAGTCCTTGGCCACAACAGTGGATGACGTTTATACAAATATGATCGTGGTTAAGTATTGATGCTTTTGCTGATCACTACAGTATGTCTTAAACAAATGGCACGAGTACTGTATCATCCTTACCGCTCTGAAATCATCAACATGATGATGATGAATGAATCACTAATCATCATTACATACAAATGAATATCGTTCATAGTTATTTATATATATTGTCAGCCGGTCGGCATCAAAATCAATTGCCATCGCTGCATAGCACTTCTATTGGGGCCACGTGATCCGCACTCATAGGGTTTTTTGATGTATCAGCTAGCGATCGTGCAGTACCTGTCGTATATCCAATCTCTCTCTCTCTCTCTCCATCGCCTTCAGATCAGATCAATGGTTTCAAGCATTTCCTTGTAAATATTGGATATATAACAATCATTCTGGATATAATTAGCTGTTCGATATACAGTATTTGGCGTGCTAATTACTCAGCATCAATCGTTCCTGTGAAGCTGACAAACGCCCATTGCGCCAACGCAGAAAAAGCACAACGCTTCACTGATTGGAATTTATTAGCTATAGTGGATCATAGTGGTTGGAAATACAACGCGAACAAACATGTCGCACCCCATCATATCCTCACACATTAAGTCAGGGGTGAGAACAAACACTTGCGGAATGCCATGAATTATCATAGCTGGGGGTCAAATACAGAAGGTACCAGTACCGAGTTGCTGGTGAATTCGGGTTCCAAAATAAAATGCGGCTTGCTTGATGGACTTGCGCCTTTCAGCGCAAACATGCGCCTGCTTCCACCCAAGGTACGAAGTAATGCAGGGGCTTCTTGTGTGCCTCAGAAATCTATGCGGAATGCCTTCGGCCAATATGTTTCAGGATGTGCATGACACTCAAAGCACCACAGAAAATTGTGTGTAGTAAATTCATCTCTCTCTCTCTCTCTCTTACTTGTCTTACTTCTCTTGAAGCTCATGAAATATCATCAATTGAATATCTCTCTGATTAATGCTGGGCCTCAGCCGGTGACAAGTTATACCTCACTGGCTTTGGGCTCCTTGGCTTGTAACGAACCATAGCCCAGGTGCGTTGAGTTGGATCACGGACGCGTCCCCCTCCAGCTTCAAAACATCTGTAATCAGCGCACGCCTCAAAGCCGGGAGTGACATCTTTGGATGGTCGACTGAGTCTATATCATACTGTCAGTAGTGAAGAGTGATCATCAAATATTCCACGGAGCCTAGTGTGATTAGAAATTAAAGAAATAATATATGAACAAAAAAATGACTATAGACCTTGCAAGGTCATTCTAGACTCCTAGACCTTGCAGGAGACGATTGGCCACCAGCCGAGATGCAACACAACTTCGGTGGTTGGCAACGTTCCACACAACTCCTCTGTGACCAAATCTCCCAAGGAGTCATCTTCCTTGGTCTCGCAGGACTGCAAGCTGGTCCAAAAATAGGGCTATGTGAGGTTGGGCCTTTTGATTCTCCCTAGGCCCTGAACCGAAACATCGAATGAAAGAAGCCATAAGACACCAAAAGAAACGGCTATAAAACACCGTAAGGCACTGCTTAGAAATGACTTGAAGAAACATTGAGCTGTAAGACACTCCTGGGAAACTGCTCAATTTGAGTGTTTCTCAAAATAGGGGTACCCCGAAAATGGTTAGTTTTTTTTACTATAAATGGTTGATATAAAGGATCATTGGGGGTAACGGATTTTGAGAAACCACCATTTGCTAAATCCTTTGGCTCGGTCGCCAGGTCGCGGTGCTGGATTCAGTTGGGAGCTTACGGAAAAGAAAAGAAACACCCACCGCGAGGACGTTTAGAAAAAAATCTTCGGATTTCTTCCCATGTGAACCATGAGCAAAGACATGATCATCATTTTCACACGGATCTTTGGCAAAAAATATGACTACAATCAGATTGAACTATAATCTCATTCATCTAAACTAATGAAACGCTAAACTATAAACTATAATTTTGCAGCGCAGAGATTCCTCAAATCAAACGTGGTCTCGCTACATCTCTGCTGTCCCAGCGTCCAACTCAACGGTCACTGGCACCAGCATCTCCCGCAGGCGTTGCTGGCACCAGCGATCCACCTGCTTGGCCTCCCACATCTGCTGCGCAGCTCGCGCAGCGCCGTCCCGGCTTTGGATCCTGAGAGCTCAGCGGGGCTTAAGGGTCTAAGTAGTCTAAGTCTAAGAAAAACAGAAAAACGCAGATCTTCAGCTCAATAAATTAAGATCTATATATTCGAAGGAAGTTTAGAAGTCTAACTTCCGACAATATGGACAACTCAGCTAGGGCAGATCGCCTGAGCAGATGTGTGAAAGAAGAGATGTGTGAAAGATGAGATGTGTGAAAGATGAGATGTGTGAAAGATGAGATGTGCGAAAGATGAGAATGCGAGCGCGCCAAAATGTTAGGAAAGTCGCGAAATGCTGTGTTTTGCAAGGTTTTGTGCACCATGAGGGTCCAGAAGGGTACCTCGCTAAAGCGGCGGGTGCGGAGCACTGTGGCGGAAGGTGTGTGCAAAAATCGTTAAAAGACCTAGGCGCGAAGCACATTTGGAAGTCAAAATCGTAAAAACACTACAGGTCCGGAGCACTTTTGGGAGATGCAACTTGCAAAATCGTGACAAAACCTAGGCGCGAAGCACATTTGCAAGTCAAAATCGTAAAAACACTACATGTTCGGAGCACTTTTGATGACTCATGATTCTCAAAACTGGCACGCTGCCTGCGCGCGAAGCAAATTTTTAAGATAAAATCTCGTACCAAAATAAAAACTGCAATTTTACTAGCGTTTCGGGCCACTTTTCGGAGATGTCATATGATCAAGAAAATTGGCACGCCGCCTGCGCGCGAAGCACATTCTCACGTCCGAAGTCGCAAAAACTCGTGGTTTTTAACAAGTTTTGAAAGTTGCATGTCCGAAAAAGTGCACGCGGCCAGGGCGAGAAACACATTTTGAAGCAAATGTGTCAAAACACAGCACGTTTTGACACTTTCGGAACACAGGAGACAAAAGTCGGAAAACACTTGCGTTTCGCGTCACTTTTCGTGATTTATGTGGCCAAAATGTGCACAACGCTTGCGCGCCAAGCACATTTGCAGGTCAAAAGTAGCAAAACACTTGATGATCGGAACACCTTTGCAAGGTCCAATTATCAAAAGTGGCCAAACACCTAGATGCAAAACACTTCATGATCGAAGCACATTTGGAAGGTAAATGAATAGATAGACGAAAGATGGCTAGACAAAGAGGTAGCCAGATAGATCGACAAGTCGATAGTCAGATCGATGGGTGGCTAGATGGATAGTCAGATACATAGATGCATCGATGGATGCATAGATGGATCGATAGATGGATAGATAAATAGACAGAATAGCTAGGATAGATAGATGGAATAGACAGACAATTGGATAGCCAGATTCAGATGGCTAGATGGGTCGATAGATAGACAGATAGGTAGACGAAACGAGAGTCAGATAGAAAAGTAGATAGATAGTCAGGTAGATAGACAGAAAGATAGACAGATGGACACATAGATGATCAGACAAACAATTCGGTAGATAGATAGACAGATAGATAGATAGGCAGATAGATAAATAGATAGATGGACAGGTAGATAGATAGATACATAGCCAGACAGATGACGAGATAGATAGTGAGGTAGATAGAAAGACAAGCACATAGGCAGATAGATAAACGAATAGATCATCAGATAGATAGATAGACAGTCAGACAGACAGAAAGAAAACTGATCCACTGATAGAAAGATAGCTAGACAGATAGGCTGCCAGTCAAGTGGCCAGATCGATGCTCACATTGGTAGGAAGTCAGGCCCAAGTGATGTTCAGTTCTCGGATCCCTCGGACAATCAATCGTCGCAACCACAACTGCACACTCCTATAGTGCTCCTATCTTGGAAACTTCCGCCACCGCCTTGTGCGGTACTACTTGTAAGAGATATTGAGAGCCTAAACCTAAGAGTCTTCATAGCTTCCATTTCTCTAACCAAGTCTCAATAGATCAGAGTTCAGAATGAAAGAAGTTGAGACTTGGCAAACAATTCCCACTCCATGGGGCTGGGTGGGACCCGGGAATACAGCGCTGTGTAAAATGGGATTTTGAGCGAGCGATTGCTAAGAGTCATTGCTGCAAGTTGTTCGTATGAAAGTTCCAAGAACCGACCCCAAAAAGTTTTGCGCTGTCAGCAAAAAATCATCCAACCATATCCAGACTTTGAGGCACTCCAAACTTCCAATCCATCAACAAATGAATGAACAGTCTGAAAACCAATAGTTTTGAGGGCGCATGTCTTTTTCCACCACAATGAAAATAAGTGTATTGGCTATCATCATCCGATATTGTCAGGCTTTGGGAGCAGTGACACTGTCAGAGTAGTTGTGCGTCCCAGCTTCTGTTTGCGATGGTTGAGCCGCTCCTGCCGCCACTGATCATCTTCAGCCCACTGCTCTTCTTTTTTCACCTGGGCGACGGACAAGAAATGCACGCTGCTTGGCACTTTGAAACCCATTCACAACAGAATGGAAGTCAGCTCCTTACATGCCATGACTGTTCCGTGTTGCCAATCCATAGTACATTGACGTGTCTGCACAATCACCTTGGGGCAATTCGACCGAAGAAATCCAAGACAAGTTCCTTCTCAGATCATTCTCACCAAAGAAAGGCACGGCAGTTTGCTTTAGTCTACGGGAGGAACCCTTTTCTAGGGCTTGAACATGCTTGGACACCTTCAATGCCGAAGGCTTAGTTGCATATAGTATCATATAGTTAAGTAATGACAGCGCCGCGCCTTATCCAAGACTTTCTTTTTCTGATCCAGCTCGCTTCCCTGCTCCATGGCCCGGGCTTCCTTTTGCTTCATGAACTCCTGGCAAGCTGACCACCCAACCGGGAAGGGGTGGGGGTTGGATGGGGTTTCCTGGCTCTCCATATCTGGAAAGGCTCTAGGTGCAATATGCTGGGACGTGCTACAGGCATCAAAAAGAAAATGGTAGGACCCTTGTAGGATCTTACAGAAATTCATTTAACTATTCGGACCATAAGCCATGAAATGCATTGACAAGCGGCATTCAAATCGTTGAACCGTATATTACCGTATATTGGCTTTTAGTCTTTTCACTCGTCCCTTCTTGCAACCGGCCCATGTTCCACTCCTCTGCAAGGCTTGTTACGCTGATGATGTATCCCAAAAAGCCCCCCCGAAAAACACCATGACCTTCCATGCTTGTAGCGCTTGCCAAAAACTCCATAGTTGCCATGTTTCCTGCCCAAACAAGTTGTCAATCTTGAGCAAATGCTCTTTCATCGTCGGGGATCGTGGGGGTAGAAGGACGAGCCCAAGCAATGGCCAGGATAGGTCTTAGATGCAACCTTTCAACGAGTCCTCGAATTTCTCGGTCTTTGGTTTTCCATTCGATTCCTGTTGTGTGGCAGAAATGGCTGAACTACAACGACCAAAATCGCCAGCTTCAGGCGAGGACCTTCTGACATCCCGTGGGAGGCAATTGAGGAACATTGTTTGATACTTTTTGCATCTACCAATGAATTTGTGATGAGCTGAGCTACAGACACACGCACACATACATTGTACAAATCACATGCATATTATCATATCATGGCTGTTCGTAAAATGAGTCTGCTTTAACACATAGCCATGACCAAAAAAACAAGTCATGACGTTTCAAACCTTTCGACACATTTCTACAGTAATCCTTTCGATAGTCACCTTTGGCCGCCGCTGAATCGGGCCACCCCAGGTGACCGATGCTTGACAGGGCACATCGATGATGTTCAGCAGCTGCTGTTCCAACTCCAGAGTTTGTTGCCTTAGGCCATCCACAACTGGAAGATCAGAAGATATCGGAAGATTATGGATTCTGGAAAGAAAACAGTGGAAAATCGGTGGGAAAATGAGGGATGTTGATAGAGATGGATGGATGTTGAACATCACTCGAAACATTCCAACTTGACCTTTAAATCATATACTGGGGGGTACAGTTGGCTGCCAGGGGCTCAACAGGCCGGGAAATCATGATCTGCAGCGCCGTAGTTGGATGATGCAAACCACCACCATCGATGCTGCTACGGAGAAAGCTATTGATTGTACCGATTGATCTTCTACTTGGAATGTCATGGCTTTCTTTTTTGACTGCGCCCTCCCACAATGTCATGGCTTGGACCTTGCTTCTTTGTTGGCATCACGAATGAGTGCGTAAACCCCATTGTGCAGCCTTGAGTCTTTTCTTGCTCTTTCTTCCGCACGGGTTCCATTTCTTTCTCCTCAGAACACTGCACCGGGTCTGCTCGAAGCATTGTCCAACTTCAAGGGTCTAGTGCGGAAACATTTTTTCGTGCCGGAGACGGCATTGGCTCAGAAAAAAAATCTGGGCCCCATAGAGCCTTCAGATCAAAATCCCTCCCACCAACAGGGCTGTTAAAGCTTCAGAGCCTCCCGGGGATCCAAACGGCTTGAAGCAACCGCAACCCACAAAAAATCCTAGCAGCGGGGGGGGGGCATTGATTTTCTTACAAGCAGCCCGTGCTTCGTAGAGCATCTTCCCTTTGGACAACTTTTCAAAGGCCTCAGCGTCGGTCATGGACCCACTCTTCGGGTAGTGGAGGCTGGGCATGTGCATCCCGGGTTGGCGAGCATTGACAAGAGAGAAACATTTGACAACTGAAGTTGACTGAAGAGATCGGACACATCGTGAAACTTTGGAAAATCCTGGAATGGCAGCCCTGCATGTCGAACAGTGGGCTGTTCAATCGATCTTGTACGCAACCTGCTATGCTCGTTGGTGCTGGAGCATCTGTCAAATCTTGGAGGGTTCTGATGATCGATGTCCATGATCTGGTTTTGGAATCTTTGAACATTTCTGAGCAAGAATTTTGATGAACTTAGAATATAGGTCTCAATATCTAAACTTGTTTGAAATCGTCATTTGAAATCATTTGAATAATGGTTACTGGAATCGGATGCTAATTCTTGAAACTTTCATCTTTCGGGTGCTGCACCAAGGGGCTCCCTCCATCTGCTGCCTTTCCTGTGCCTTTCGAAGTCTCTCTTGACGCCGCTCTGCTGCCAAGCGTTGCCGTTCGGCGGCCAGCTGTGCACGGTCGGGAGCAGCGGCTTTCTGAAGAAATCCTTGGGGATGAACGGTCACTGGGACCCAGATCTGTTGAGAATCAAGCCTAGCTTTCTCATGTTTGGGAGTGGTGCCTGTAAATATCCTGGGTATCCTGAATGGAAAGGAGCGAACAATCTACAGAAAGGATTGCATGAAAACACCAGTCATACAAAACATGGGTCTCATGTATTCATCTTGTCCAAATATGTCTGGATCAGTCCCTTTCGCAGTTTATGTGGACCTTGAATCCTCATGTGATGTGTGCTTACAACCTTGCAGGTCTTCTTTCATGTCATGTCGAATAGTTGGATATGAAAAAGCTATCCTCTTAGCACCAAGCTGGAGAACTGTTTCCATAACTTGGGATCAGTTGTAGATTGAGCTTCCATGGGTCAAAGTCTGAGATTGAAACCTAGATCTTATAGCAATCAACGGTACTTCAAATACAACAATGTGCAGGTCCTTGCAAAAGTGGGGCCATAAGATTCTTAACACCTAAGCCCTCAATCCTGGTTCCATTGAAACCAGCAACCTGGTCGAATCAATTGCCTCGCCAAGCATCCACCCCAGGCAGCTTTTTGCTGCTGGTGCTTCTCTGCAAGTTGGCTTTTCACCACTCCCAGCTCCTTCAAAACCTGAAGCAAAATTGGGTCCCAGCATTTTTCCTCTTCGGCTCTCCTAACATATCCATTTGTTCCAATGACGTTTTCCAACTGTTTAGTCTAGGCTCGCACAAAAACTCGAGTTTGTACAGCATGTACAGCAAAGCATTTCTCACGGACCCAAAGGTCCACATGCACATGAAAGTTGCAGCCCTTCACTGTCAAAGCCTCTGCATGGTCAGGTTGAAGCCGGAGTACGGCCTGGCTGCTACAGTAGCAGGAAATTGCGGGAATCGTTAATGCTTCACAATGTCCCGTCCCGTGTTTGGTTGGTGACTGGCGGTCAATTCTGTGCCGTCTTTCATGTTTAGCATTATCAATTGATGCAGATCATATCTTGCCCGGCAATTTCAATTGAACATTACGGGAATGTAAAGGTTGGCTTGCCATTTTTTTGTACTTTGGTTGTCCAATCATCTGCGAACTTAATCAGCTGGATGCAAGTTGTGGAAACTGTGCATGGGATTGTCCATAGATAGGGCACCTCGAGAACGCATCCAAACGAAACACATGACTCACAAACACAGAAACTACTTGTACGCGCTGAAAGGGTCTTACTGCAGACTCTAATCCATCATTGAATCAAGATGACAAATATCAAACACCAATTGTTAAGTTCGTGTCGGGATTTCCTGGCTTGCTTGGGGTCACAGGATTGGCAAATTCCCTAGATGTTCCTAGCATGTCCTAGGCTTGATTCACTTGTATCTTGTTACAGTTGAGGGCTCCAGGAGCTGAACCATCCCCGCAAGACCATCCAGTTTCTGGCTTCCAGGTAGATTCTGCAACCCCAAGGGCTTTCCGACTTCGATCCCAATGTGATTGAACCTGTTGAAGGCATGACCCTTTTTTTACTCTTTTATACTCTGTTTGGGGTGGCATGTTGTGGCCATGGGACATCCCAGCTTCGGGAGGCCTGCAAATCCTCCTTTGCTTCCTCCGACTTGCCAAGGCTTCGTCGTGCCACGCCGCGACGAAAGTGGGCCTAAGAGACTTTGGAAAAGGGCTCCATCAGCACCCTCGTTCTTTGAAGGGATATGATTAGAAGGCTTAAAAATCAGCCTCAAACAAAAACATTTAATGCAAAAGTGGATTAATGATTAATCAATCCCCCCCCGGTTAATCAAACCCCTCCTCATCCCTGGACCCTGGTCCTTATTAGGTGTTCATTTCATCCCCAAATAAAATAAGTTCACCCAAAAAATCACCCCAGTTAATCAAACCCCTCTGGATTCAGAATTTTTTGAAATTGCTTTTTTTAAGATTTAAATTAGTTTTAATTAGTTCGCTTATTAGTTTTATTACTACTCATGGCTAGTGGGCTCAGATTTCCCAAACAAGTCTATGTGTTTTTCTTTATTATCCGCCTTTTTTTTGTCCCCCACATGCGCTCCTTTTTGGTGCCTGCCGGATCCGCAATTTTGCGGGGATCACGCGCGGCGGGATGGCGGGGGGTCGGCGCGTCTGTCGTCAGACAACAGGTCGGGGAGAGTGGGGGGGGAGCCGTCGACGTGGTCATAATCGCCGAGGTGGTGCTCTAGGTAGGACGCGGCAAATGCCCGTTGCGAGGCCACAGCGATGATGGCGCTCCAGCGGCGGATGTAAGCCGGGGTTGCGTCAGCGTCTATCTCGTTGTGCAGCATAAAGACCCATGCCTTGGCGCCTTTGCCAACATGAGGGGCATATGTTCTTCTCAAATATATCGCCCATCTCAACACGTCTTCCCAAACGTCTGGTTCCGAAGCGAAGCACTCTCGCAATCTGTCGAGTATGTTTGCGGTCACCTGCAGCAAGCGGCCCGAAGATTCTGCGCCGAGCTGTTCAATTTCCCCAAAAGCAATTCGTTTGAAATGCCTTGGTAGAAGGCTTCGAACGTTCGAAAAGGACACAGGAAGCGAGGCTTCTCCGCTTTCGAAGAATAGGAAGAAGAAATCTGTGAAAGGTTTTGGGCAGTGTCTCAAATCTCTTCCTTCGTCCAAGAACGCGCGCGCTGCCTCTTGCTCGTAATCAGAACTTTTTGATCCGAAGCCTCTGGTAGCGCCCAAAACAATGCCTCGAGAAAAGTCATACCCAATATTGCGCAACAATGACGCAGAAGGTTCGGACTCGCTTAGTGCCTTCTCCAACAACGTTTGGAACTGCTCAACCATCTCGGGACGGTTTTCCGACGAGAATTTCAAGGAGGAAGAACACATACATCGAGTTCCGTACTCAGCTCCGATGGTTTCCCATAGAAAACTCGACTTCGAACACACCAACGCGCAAGCCGTCAACTCTTCAAACCTGCGCTGAGACGGGTCTTTGTCAACAATATCCCAGTGACCAGCGTTTGAAGCTTGGCCCACAGTTGCGTGTTTTCTTGTGAGCTTCCGAGATTGAGCGTCAAACTTTTCGCACGCTTCTTGCAGAATTTTCAACGTAGGGTTGTCAAAGGACTTTCCCACAGCTCTGCCATAGGCAACACCAAAGTCTCGATGTACGGAGCATAGAGAAGATGCTGCGTCTATCACTTTTCTGCCAAACATGTCGTTCGGAGGAGCACCATTGGCTGCGACCGGCAATCCTTTGTCCTCTTCAGCTGCTTCCGTTGCCCCATACGACGCCTTTGGAGTGCCTGACAGTCCTATGAGGCAAAGCCTTCGACGCATGAGGCGGTCGGAATTTGTAATGTTCAGCCATGTGCAACACAATTGGCACAACTCGCATGGCTTTCTGGGTCCGAGATGGAAAGCAAATGGGCAGGCGGTCGGATCTGCTACAGCTTTGACAACGTCTTTTGTCACTCCACGTATTTCTGGGCTATCATGTGAGAAGTGCTTCAGTTTTAGCGGTTCGTCATCTGAAGGCTCGATCTCGGAAATCAACCTTGCTCGCTCATCAGCAGTGCTCAGCTGTGACAAAACCACAAACTTGTGAATTCCAGAAACTCGCTGGCCTCGGGACGGAACTGCTGCATAGTATAGTGCCTCTCTTCTCGGACTCATGGGTTCTGCAAGCCGTTCAAGCGCAGAAGACACGTCACTTGACACTGCTTGCAATGTGTCAACGAAGTCATCGGCGCCAAAGGTTTCCGTTGTGTCAGAAGCTGAGGTTTTTGACCTGGCACTTTCGTGGAATTTGAGCAGATTGACACTTTTCTGCTTTTGACAGCGGGACTTTGTGAAGACCAGATGCTATTTCCGCTGGATCGCTTGAGCCAAAATGGCTACGGCTTTTTAAAATCTATTAAAAACAATTTTTTAGAAGCTCACAAAGGGTAGCCCCCACAAGCCTGGAACCCCCCAATTTAAAACCAATTGAAATCAATTTAAAAGCAATTGAAATCAATTTAAAAGCAATTGAAATCAATGTAAAAGCAATTGAAATCAATTTAAAAGCAATTGAAATCAATTTAAAAGCAATTGAAATCAATGTAAAAGCAATTGAAATCAATTTAAAAACAATTGAAAACAATTTAAAAACAATTGAAATCAATTTAAAAACAATTGAAATCAATTTAAAAGCAATTGAAATCAATTTAAAAGCAATTGAAATCAATTTAAAAGCAATTGAAATCAATTTCAAAACAATCTAAATCAAATTAAAAACAATTGAACGCAATTTAAAAACAATTTAAATCAATGAGCGTGCGATTATTTGGGGGTGGTCACTTTTGGGCACCTATGTCAGACCTTGTCGACCTATAGGGGCGGAGGGGGGGGTGCATTAATTTGATTTTGATCTAGCACGCTCAGTGCGAATCAGTGCCCTAATTATATAAATTATATCCTCTTTCACTCTCTCTCTCTCTCTTCCCCCTCTTTCTCCCTTCCCAAAAAGCGCCTTGGCTTTCAGAGCTGTTGGCACGGCATTCTTTGGAACGTCTGCGATGGTCAAGGCTTTGGTGCCTCAGAAATGCTATTTGCTGATTTCAATGAATGAAGTAATGAGTAACGCTTGTAGTAGTTGTTGAATGTGATTGATATGAATGGAACAAAATGAACAAATATGAAAACAGAACCTCAAAGGAGAGTAACGGACTGCAAGTTTTCAATCCAAACCTGTCTGGCAATGTCCCGTGTGCTGGTGCTTGACCAAGGGAGCGACCTCCCACCAAGAAGGCGGGGGAGGCCGACAGCAACGAGGACGAGGACAAAAGAGACAAGGGACAAGGGCTGCAACGACAACGACAACTGGACGACAAGGATGACACTACAACTGATAAGGACTGGGGGTCGTCAAATCTCTTCAGGCCCTGGGACACACATCTTCCGCTGAGGCATGCTCTTCAAGTCGAAGGTAGACCTGGTCGAAGCATTGTCAAAATGTGGCGCAAAAGCTACAGCATGCCACAGATGCTACAGCTAGTGCCAATGTCATCTAGCAGTCAGAATGCCTTCCCCGAATCCAGTGTGTTCAGAAACTCACGTGTGTTCACATTTTGGGAAATGTCTGACCCACACCAGCAATGTCAGTATCATTCGTGACGAACTGCAGTTGAGATGTTCGCCTGGGCGAGGTTGGAGTACAAGGGCATCAGCAACTCATTTCGCTCCTTGCGTCGTGCGTCGACCAAATCTTCCACATAGACGATGGCTTCACGGTAGTAGTCTCGAGCTTCCATCAGGTTGCCGGACTTGAACTTATCCTGAGAAGCAACGCAGGACTCATTCACTTTCTTGGCCCGCGAAGTGGCACTGCAGAGTGAATGATACTCAGCGCTCCTGATTGAGACGACCAGGAACCGCCTTTGCCGTTTCCAACATTTGCAACACATTGTGTCCCACATTGTCCCATAATGCTTCAGCAAGACTGAGAACCGCAACCACTGCACGCCAGCCAGTGTTTACAATGTTTACATCTATTTACTTTCTACTTACTGTAGCCACCGTGTCCTCAAAAAGAAACAGTCCACATACGGCCCTGTAGCATCAAGTTGAGATTCATTGCCAATGTTCTTGAACTCCCCGGCTCTCTGCACACGCTCTGCGTTGCCCATCGCTTCTTTACGTGATTGCCTCAGTGCAGTGACAGGGCTTCTCCACCCATGATCCAGGTATAGAGTACAGAAGGCAGAGAGTTGATATGGTCACAGCCAAGTCGGGGGTTCCAAGATGAAATATGAGGTTGAAATTAGAAATGTTGATGTTGCAAGGGCTGCATCAGGACCCAAGCACGTGCTTCCCTAGGAGCATTCCTTGACCCTGCTCACCCCAGGGCTCACCCCCTTTCAAGGAATGCTCCAAGGTTCACTTTGTCCTTCCATTCCTCGGTGCACATTCAACCCTTACAGCAATGCATGGCTCACATGGCTGGCGGCTTCCTGAGGACTCTTCTTAGGATATCTTAAGCACTATGTGCTATGATTTTATATGATGGCTTGCTGTGAGCAGACACACCTAGGTGACCTTCTGTGGGTAGGCCCGGGGCCAAATTCCAGAAACCTCGAGAAAACAGTTGGAATCAGTTGGCTAGCGGCTCAAAATCAGAAAGCCTTTCTTCCAGATGTTCCAGACAAATTGTGCGAGAATTTTGCAATGATCAAATATGGTAATTTTTACAGTGAAGTGATTCAGTGAAGTGCTTCGCACATACTATCATACTGTGGGTGAATATCTATGATTGAGGCTGAATGATGGCGAATGAATGTGGATGATGCTTGTAGGATCTGATGGATGATGATGCTGATGGATGCTGATGGATGCTGATGGTGTGCCTACTATATCTGCCCATACCTGACTTCAATAAAAGCGCCCCCAAGGCTGGAAAATCAAAGCCATGTAGAACACCATAAACAATTCCATCAGCCCTCATCAGCCCTCATCAGCCCTCATCAGCCATATGGCACCATAGAACAGAAAACAGGACCAGCACATACACTCGGTATTAAGTCCTTAATGTCCAAAATTGCTCACTCACCCTTTCTGAAGTACTTCTGAAATCAAACTGATACCCAGAATTTGAGCCACATTTTATTTTGCCAAAATTGGTGCATTGATTTTATCGTCAATAGTTGCTGGGAGAGGGCTCCTTTAAATCTTGCTGGGTTTTGGATCCTAGGATCCTGATTTTATGCTAAAACTCCCAGCATGAGTCAATGAGATCCTGCGAGCACGTACAGGAAGAAACTAAGGCTCCTACAAACAGGTACCAACCCCACAGGTACACGCACACAACACCGAAACACCAGGACGCTCCAACATGGACACTTCCTTACTACCTGACATTTACGCTTCAAATGACCCTATCTCAACCTCATGCATCTCCCTGGAGTTTTTGATATCTCTGCAGTGGAGTCTCTCTCTCTTGCTTTTCCTGCTGGTACTCCTGCTCAGAAGGCTCGGGAAGGTACAAAGTGCGGCATGTGGCCCATCAACATCATCAGCACGATGATAGCCGCTGATATATTGATTTAAATGATTTTAAAAAACAATTCAGTTTATGTTCATCTGAACCGCTTGAAATGAGCTTGAAATGCAAGGGGTTCCTAATTCAACCAGTGAAACGTGCACCTGCACTGTGCTCCATGGTGCTCTCCTGGAAAGTGCGCGTCATCCCATGGTGGCCGTCCGCGCTCAACTCTGAGAGGGCTTCGCTGTGTGTCTGTTGTGCTGCGTGGCCCATTCTCTCACTACCGCCATCTCCATTTGTGGCCCATTCTAAAGTCTTTTTTAGACTGTTTTGGACTAAATCCATGCTTAAGGGGATCACACTGCTGGACTCATCCGAGCTCAAAATCATGGCCAACATGCGGCAATGTGGGCCTGTTGGCATCCAGAACCTCATGAAAAATCATGAAACTAGAAATCTGGCTCTACTCCAGCAACATTGGCTGGTAAGCTCGAGCCATCAGTGCCATGCAGGTGTTCAACATCGACTGAATTAGCTTTCGGTCGCACATTGATTCAGAACTTCCCCGTGTTCAGCAACACCGGTTCAGGCTGGGATAGCCAAGTTTCTCCAACTTCGGGTGTCATAACACATCTTGCCATCGTCACCCAAGGTGATGCCATTGGCAAAACAGTGAGACACCTCCCTGCACCGCAATCTGTTGATCTACCTCTTGAAACCCTTCACTTGTCCGTGGATAAAGTGTAGGTGCTTCTACCCACCCATGATTGCTGTATTTTGGATGCACTATCACGCACTGACCCACACCATCCACACCCGAACTTTCACACCTTACACACAGATTGGGAGGCAACACGTGAGACATTGAATTGCTAACTTTCCCTCGTGGCTCAGCGCCCCCAAAGCTCTCCCAGCAAAGCAGCGTTGTCCGCAGCCACTTTTCTACTGCATCCCGCCGTTCACCGGCGGAGAGCGCCATGTTTCGCATCGCCTCCACGCCAGCAGCTTCACTCAAGAACCAATGGAAGCACCTGGAAGCACCTGGAAGCCATGAGCCTACCATGCACTGACTCCATGAACCTCTATGACTTTATGAACTTCTTGGCCAAACGAATCCAAAATCACCATTGCGCCTTGATGAACTCCTAATTTTGGACCGGAAACTAAGCAATTGATCAATGTGCATCCACATGCGAACAGCCATAAAGTGCTAATCTGGCTGACTTCGGTACATGTGATAAGTGTTCCGTTCTAAACAGTATTGACCGCCCAAACATCACCCCATTCATCCCCATCCTCATCGTCCTATTGTCGACATCGCTAGCCACCCACTCCATGGCACCCTTTTTTTCGCCCTGTATTCAGGAAGCAATGCAACTTGGACCCTTAGGGTTCCGCAAAACCAGTCTCCGGACAAAACCACAAATCAGAAACTTTCGCCATTGGGCCGAGGAGAGGATATTTTCCATGCGTAGCGCACAAAATATACGGAGATCAACGTCAGGAGAACAAAGCCTTTCAAATGAAACTTGATATGTAGTATGAAACGTATGTAACTGCTAAAATCATGATTCACCTGGCTTCATCAAAAAGTGAGCATTCAGCACCACATTTCTTTATTGGTTCGAAATTTGAGCGATGGAAAACCACTTGGTCTAGTCATGTTTAATCAAGTGGATGCCCAGAGAACCAATCATGCCAATGCAAGGAAAAGATGGATCCATCATGGTCAAGTCATTTCTGAGGCTGCGATTTTGTCCTTGCTGCGGTGCGTCGTTGTGTTCACGCCCACCGCTCCTACGAAAATGGTTTGAGATGCTGAGCAAAGTTGGCTCCAGCGGATGAGGTTGCTCTTGGCCTGCTCGTAGCATAGATCTCCTATGATTTCCTTCTGGAAGCAGTCAGGTACAGCGACAAAATTCAATGATATAAAGAATATTAAATTCAGAACAATGAGGTAGCAATACATCAGTGGCTGCTTGCGAGCAGCCCAAGCCTCACAGCCCACTTTGCGTGGTCTAGGTGCAAGCTGCTCATTTGCAGCACGGGACTCTCATGGCATTATCTGACAATGTTGCTGGGGATGTCGCACGTTGCATCTTTTTGACCCATGTAAGTTGGAAAAGGATTTGAGTAGCCAGCTCGGCTGTACCGAGGGCTTACTTGGCGGAAAATCATCGCTTCCATGTGCCAACTATGGAGTGCAATCGGCCACAAATGCCACCCGGAGCAAATACAATTTCTTGGTACACCGTAGGCCCTACTGCCAACTCTCTGACTGTTCCTGAAAATTGCAGAGCCCCTGAATCTCTGCACTTGGCTTTGGTTCTGCTTGTTCCATGTCCGCGTCCTGTCCTCGTGCAACTGGCAATTCCAAACAATTAGGCTTAGGGTCTGCTACGGTCTGCTGCATGGAAAGTTCCGCCCTCAAAGCTGCAACACAATGCTACCTTTAACTATCTGCTCATGATTTGTGATCCTTTTCCCAAGGCACCACATTCCACTCTTGTATTCTCAACCTTTCAAATGAAATCTCAACCACTGTTTATGCAGTTTGGAACGCAGGGGGAGCACCTCCTACAAGGGCTAAGACTTCACGCTCAGGTGATCCGGCTCTCGCATAATCCTGGAATGACATTTATTCCAACAATGATTCAAATATGCAAAATCAAATATATTTACTGAACATATGAATAGAAATATTTGAATACACATTAAGAATCATTAAGACATTTTTACATTCGAATATGTTCAAGCGCGCGATGTTCAAAAATCCCCGATGGTCAAGACATTTTGCTACGTTGCAGTATAGAACTTGCGCGAACAAAATGCTTACGCGAAGTTTGCAAAAAGCTTGCGAGATGCAGGCCCTGTGCAACTGTTGCATGAATAAATTCCACGGAAGATCAAAGTTAAATACCATACGTGTGGAACAAAGCTCGAATGCTGCTGATCTGATTATATACTGCGTGCTCTGGATTTCTATCCCAGTAGCGTAACCATCTGGCACAACAAACCCCGAAACCTTGGTCTCATGCAATGAATGGAATTGGATGAGACCTGCTCCGATCTGCTTGGTGTCCTGTGCTGCTCCTGCGCATCGGTATTCCAACGTGGCGCACCCAGGTCGGACTCTCGAAAAGGTACATGGTTTTATCCATTGATGGTTTTTTTCAATGGTTTTAAAGGTTTTCAAACTTTCATGCATTCTACATTGAAGTTTGAAAGGGTGCGCCACCTTTAAAAAGCTGCTGCCCTTTCTGCTTTTTTGGATCCACTATCAGCGTGTCGTCCCGGTAACACCTGGTAAACACAACATTCTGACAAATGTTTGCCGGTGTCCAATGAAGTGATGCAAAGAAATACTGAACAAAGCAACTTGTCTGACTTTCGCTTCTGTTAGTCGGGCGGAAAGTGATATGGAGATAGTCTACTTCATAGCGTTCGAAGCCTGCAAAATGCATAGAAGCACTGCTCTCCTGAGCAACTGTCGAAATCACCACATGTAAGATGTACATAGATGTATGCCATGGTGTTAAAAGGCTGTTCAAGCCATGGCTCGAAATGAAGGAAAATCTTGTGGAGCTGATGATGCCTGCGGCCACTACTGGCCGTCCCTATATTCAATGCAGCTTTGAGGGCTCTTGTAATGATCTTCTGCTTAGATTCTGCTTCCATGCCCAAGGGCGGCGCATTCTTGTGCTGAGGTGTCATTGTAAAGTTAGGGTACCCACTTGCGGCTATTGTTGCTGAAACATGAGGGGTGATTACCAGCGTAAATCCGAAATGAAATGTTGTTTCTCTGCTTCTCTTCCTTGTTCACCATTCCAGCATTGTACATACCCTAGGCAATGATTAATCCAAGTTCCGAAACATTGGGAACGAGACGAATGGGGTAAGCTGCTTATAGACAGCACGGTCATGATTGGTGTGGTAGGGAGAGTAGGATGTTGCGTATTGCTATACATATGCATCTAATCGCACACTGAAATGTTGCGGAAAAATAATCTAGATGGCATATATCTGCATACCTGCAATGCTATGCTGTCCTCAAGAGAAAGCTCATTGCTAGATACTGCTGTAGTGTGAATCCCGTTTTCAGATCTGGAAATCGCCATGGCAGCTCAGCGGATCTCCGCCGCAAACATTCCATCGATCGCCGGGTGACCTGTTAGGTTCCAGGTGCCACCCAAATTCGAGGGGATGGGAGACTCCAGATGACAGCAACATACAACAACCCTCATATCCAACCCTCGTGCTCTTGAAGAACTGGGCGGTCCATGTCCCCATCCCGACTGCTGATACCCTGGCCAAGCTGAACAAAGGTAAACGTAAACAAATGAGAACCAGCAGCCTTGGAAAATGTTAGAATCCTGAATCAATTTGAAGATCACTGCTTCCATGCCTCGCGCAAAGATTGTTTAGACAAGGTCTGGAGAGGTACAGTATCTCTTGAAATGCGGACTTATCTTTCCAGTGTGTCTCGTAAACGTAACGTTGTAACGCTGTTGGTGTCGGTGCTTTCTATGACGGGATTGAGAAGTCATGACATGTCATGACATTATTAATTTCCATGAACCTCTATGAGTCTCGATAAATCTCCTGGCTTTGCCTAGCTCCCAGAGGAAGGTCCTCACCTCAATGGGGAGAAAGAGCGGCTCGTGCCGGACCATGCCTTGGTTCAAGTTGCAGGTGCTTCACTGCCGTTGGGGCTGCAGGTTCCTGGCTGAGCCTTTGGCAAACCTACACTCTTTTGACCCCGCCCTAGTCACGGATTGAAACTCCGGACCTCTGGCCAGCGCTACCAAAAAGTATTGTAGTCATGTCTGCTGTGCAAAGCGGAACGATCATACACTTGCGAAAATGGCCCAATGTCAAAAGAAGGATAAAAAAGGGGTAACGGATACTGGCCATGCTACACTAATACTACATGTGTAAACCACATGTTCGTATTCCAAAACTCATCAGGTGCTTGGCTGATTTTGGCTGTCTGCCCGAGTGACGCCGGAAGCATGGAGGCCATCTTCTGGACCTGGTCCGGCAAATCATAAACGTGATATTTCTTTCACAGCAATTTGAAGTGAGGGTCGATGATGATCCACATGTGCATGATCGCCCCTCAAGCTCTGATGTTCTTAGCTTCGGTAGGCAGTCATATGATTTTGGAAAAGGTGTATGGAAACTGATTATCAAGGATGTTCTCTACCTCGTCATCCAAGCTAATAGGACTATTTTGCACCAAGTTTGGTTCTCAGCGCCAACTCGCTGATGACTGGCTGCGCAATTAAGTAAGACACCATCTCGGCCATCCGTGTCTGCAAATGGTTCACTTCTCTCAGGACCTTGGCGCCACCAAGGAGGCTGACCTCTGTGGTGTCGGGACCTTGATGCTGATCATGGAAGGGACCACATCTTCACAAGTAGAGCTGGCAACCTCTGGTGTGGACTTCAAGAAGTCAAGGACTGGAAGCAAGAAGCTTGTGCAAATTTAGTCTTTCTGCATTCTCAATAGCCGCAACACCATGCTGACACTTTGACACGCATACGCGAAATGTGTGTAGAAAAATGCAATTCCACAATGCATCCATATAATATCTATCTACGGTATGTTCTTATCGCATCCAAATACGTTGGTGCAAATGCTCACAAACAGGTAAACATGGTAAACCACTAGCATATATTTTGTGCGCTGCGGCAGCATGAGTTGGATCATTGTGGCCCAGCAATATCCTGGCTTGATGCTGACCTTTGGTTGGGTGGCTTAGGATCTGTCAATCAAAACTTATATAATATAAGTATTTCACACCAGATCCAATCCTACAAACAGTGGTTGCTGGAAGAAAAGTTTTCGACTTTCCAAAAGGTCCAGATCCATTCCTTGCTCCTTGACTGCAATAAACCTTATTATGTGAACATCCTTGTTGACCGTTGCCTTCAACCCTTCTGACCAACAGTGTCACCACATCCAATATGTTGTTATCAAATTCTAATCCAACCTTGCTAAGTGCATCAAAATGGCCAAACCGGTTTGTCGTTGGACAATCCGACGGATGTCCTCAGATGACTCAGCGATCACTCTGACGAGAGCGCCTTCAATCCCTCTCTTGAAGCCAGTATGGTGGTAGGTCATAGCTATATTTTCAATTCTGGGAAGCCGATACTGCATGATACGGCCCCATAGAAGCGTAGTACTTGCATCATCACGTTGCGCAAAAGTTGCCAGCATCATCACAGCAAGTCGCTTCTTGGACTGGACTCCCTATACTCTGGTGGGCAGGTGGGCTCAAAAAAACGTGAAACATATTCAACCTCCAGTTGCGCTGTGCGTATGTTCCTGATGCTTGCAGAAAAATATAAAAACTTTAGTCATCTTCAGTCCAATAAATCTCACTGATTTTCATGTCATAGTTGCTGGTGGAGGCCGCGGCAGGGGTTCAACCAAATCTTGGCTCAAATATTGAAGAAGAACTGACTACCTACAGTGGATTTGTCCGCTCAAAACTCAGAACATCTTGGTAAAATAATTGACTGATTGACTCAAATGTTGCAATATGCCTTGTGTCATTGACAAATGCAGTGTGCATGAATAATGGTAAATTATGAATGTCCGAGATGCATGTGCAGTACGAAATCGTATGTCATCATCTCCACAACCAATCGCGGCATCCAACTCTGTGTTCACAATATCTGCTACCAAAAAACATCACATGGCCGCCACAAGCATCATAAGATCATACATAACCAACAATATTGCCACATGTTCATTTATTCGTACACCTATGAGCATCAGTCCACATGCATACCATCAGCTCCTATCATTTGCTGCTGATGCATGGATACTATCCACGTGCTACCACGGGCTATCACACTGTCAATAATTGTCGCATCAAATGCCGCCCATTTACAATCTAGATCTAACATCAAACGGCACACCATATAGAAAAGGATCAAAACATATCAAAACTATCCACTGCTCAAATCGGCTGGTCGTTAACCCTCAAAACGATGCATGCTTTTGTGCCCCCCAGTGGTGCCACATGGCTGTGTCAAGCATATCCACTTCGGTTCACTTCACCCCTAGCTGCGTCTTCAAAAGTCTTCTTCTTCTTCTGTTCCTCCTTTTTCTTCTCCGTCTTCTTCTCCTTTCTTCTTAGTTTTCTTGCTTCTTTGTCCTCCGGGTTAATGAGATATCCTGAAACTCCAGAGACAAAGGCTCAGGGACAGGCAGCTGATTCCCTGCAAAGCAAAGCCCGATGTTTTTGATCTTGGTTATAGAAAAATATCATTAAAGTATCACAACATTTGTGCGTAAACCAGCTACAATTGTACTCTCGTTAGTGCTGAATTGCCTCTTTCTTGTCAGTTACATCCCTACATTGCTCTTGGTTGTGTTGCCTGTGTCACAATGGTTGATGGCCCACGTGCACAGAATACGCTAAGATGTGTAAATCCATCTCATCATTGCTTCCGCTAACCGTTGCAACACATGAGCATCCAATGGCCGTGCCGCACGAGCATCGCATCGAACATCAATAATGTCCTGGACCGTCGCACTGACCGTAATCCAGATGTGACAGGATTTGGATGTGGGTCAATATTAACCATCAATATTAAGCATCAATAATAGGGAAAACAATGGTTAATGAGGGAACCAGGGGTACAGGGGTTTGACCCACTGCCATTTGTCAAGCATGCGATATCCAGAAAAACTGTTGGTCGAATCATTGAATGATCATCTCAAATGGCAACTTGGCTCCGGAATTTCTCCTAATGTGTTGGCAGCTGCAAGGGGTCATGGAAACCCACAAGTCAACAATCCCATCGCAGCCATCTTGCTAGGGGATACAAAAAAGATTGAAAGATAATGAAAGATACGTTTATTCAAAAAATGTTCCGAACACACATGGCAAATGGGTGTCCCTAAAGCAAGGGAACCAAAAATTAGTAAAAATGCAAGGCAACGAATAAAAATGTCTTCCAAATAATTCAACCCATGGATTGCCCATCCACTTTTTGGTGCACCCTCCAGCACCGCGCCTGGTTGGAAATGGCTCGGCCTCCGCGAATTTTTAGGATCACTTCCAACAGCTCCTCTCCTTGGAAGAGCGGGAAAAGGTGATGTCATTTTTAAGTTGAGTTTCACTCATTTTAACTCATAGAAATTGACTCATAGAAAACTCAAGTAAGTTTCCAAGAAATGTGCATGGTTCAACTCATAGAAATTAAGTGGCCAGTTCACTCGCCGATTCATCAAAATGGAGTCCACGAGGTATTGGCCGAGAAGAATTCAAATTGGCAGATGCATTCCCACATGGACTCTCTTATATCCCTAAATCGCCTAAATAAATCTCGTCTAAACACCATGCAGCTCAGGTTGCCATTACCAAGCTCTACAAAAATCAAGCCCAGCCGCTGGTCACTTCCTGGTCGCGACCTGCATCCTCGTCCTCCTCAAAGAGATACTCCTACGGTGCGATGCAAAACAGACTGCTGAGGCCTGTTGGTCCCTGAAATGCACACTTTTTCAATGCAAGGGTTGAATATAGATGAATATACTGCGTGTAAAGATTCACGGGAATTCAGTATTCAGATTGATTTAGAGCATGTTTGGCAAACGAACTGTACTAGAATATCAATGAATAACAAGCAACTAGAACAATAAGATCGCTTATGAAGCCTCCAGTGAAAGGCAAGCTCCCTGAGGGCCGCGCCGTAAGGTCGATGACATCTTCTGGCTTGACCTGCAATGCAAATCTCCGCTGTAGACTGGGGTCGCCGAAGGGAGGCGCTCAGATATGTTGCGATATGTTTTGTTCCTATTTGGATGGTTGGAAATGGTTGGAAGCCGGTACAGAAAGTATTAGTATCAGTGCATTCCATCATATTCCGTCATCCCTTTGAAATGAATTGAATGAAGAAAGCATTGAACAACTTGACATCACATTTCACTTCTAACTATCTAGGTCAAAAGTAGGCTGAGAAACCATGAGAAACCACCTTTAAGTCATGATGGCAATTGATGGCACATTTGTCTCAGCAAGTCAGCAAGCCATCTGCCTGCAGTTGGTTCAGCACCTTCTGAGCCTTTGGAACGTGCACAACCGCCTGCAGCTCCTCAGAAACCGTGCTCCGAATGCTCCCAGTGCCCAGGAGTTCAAGGCTTTCCTATGCTTTCTTCATGTTCAAACAGGTGCAGGAAGAGTTGGTCACGATGCCAAGATGTCAAACGCATGCAACGCTTTTTCATCGAAGCGAAGGATGCATCTGTGGGAGCTCTTGGGAGTGATAGGTTCGTCCAGTTTTCGATCCAAGGCAAACAAAGAAGCACAACTGAATTGTCTTTATTGCCACATCGAAGCTCAATCGAACGTATGTTTTTTTTCCTCTCTCTCTCTCTCTCGCTGGCTCTCTTGGCCACTATTACTTTGAAATGTGTTGCATACTTGAACGGGCCTGAAACAAGCACTCGTCTATCCATGTTCGTCAGTCCTTCTTGGAGATATTGTCGTTCTCATCCTGCTAGACAAAAAATTGCTGACAATGATTGAACAAATGATTTACATCAAAGAATGATTGAACCAATGATAATAAAGCTTGACTTGAAAGTGAATTGGTGCGCACGGCCACGCAGGTTGTCAAGTCGAAAATCGCTACAGGCTTTATCCATGAACAAGTCAGAATGTACTCGGCGTTGGGTTTCATCACCAAACTCTTTTGAGAGAGGTCGGAAGGGCCAACCAATTGTTTAACAAAATTGTGTTGCCTCCGAGTTCTTCATCCCACCAGTGCCTTTTAAAAAAAAACAACATTCCTGCGAGTATACTCACGGAGGTTGCAGAAATCAATCCGAAATTACTCAGTACATTGTATGTCAAATAGCATTTCCATTCCCAACTTACAAACAAACAAAATCGCTACGTGTCTTGCGGGTCGCTAAATGTTGCTAAAGTCTGACAAGCTGACGGGACGCAAACATCTCTGGCCACTGCTGTCCGTGTCCAAATCCGTCAGCATCTCGCGCAAATTTACTTTCATGAAGTCAATGGCGATGGCTTCCTGTGGCCCGGGAATCTGAACAAAATTGGTATAAATTGGTCATAACATAGGAACCTTACAAAATGAAACATATATAGTGGGTTGTGTTGAAACATGTTGAACCGTTAAATCTTTCACGACTTCAAAACTTGCCCATAGCATGACCCGACCTTAACCATCAAACAATCAACAGCAGTGGCACCTCATCTTCTCGTTTTACGGCAGAGACCACCTCCAAGGGGCCACACGATGCGGGGTTGGGTGGGGCGCGGAACCTTTGTTGTGCACTGCGAAGCATTCTGAACTTTGAACTCCTGATGCTTTGTAAACTTCTGGCCGCCAATGGCGGCTTTTTTTTCTGCCCTCTTGGTGATTACGAAATCGCAATTTTGAAGTGACACCCAAGGGCACATAGGGCAAAACAGAGTGGCTGAAACGAGTGAACTTGCGCAACTTGCCCTTGTGCCTCACATAACACCCCGATAAGCATATTCATGACCTGTGCCGTCAAGCGAAAACAAACACGTTTGAACGACATGAACATGGCATCTTGGTTGAATGCAGCATGGCTTAAGAGAAGTTGGTGCTGCACAGTGAAGGCTGGTGCTCTATCGGGTTCACCAACTCCTGAACATGAGACCACGCGAACCATTACCTAATTGCTATTTTTGGAACATGGCGGAAAAAAGGTGAGCAAATAAGTGTCGAAAAACCATTGAATCATAGTTCCTGGTTGAGTCTACATGGGCAGCACCTTTCATGGTCGAAAAGCGTAATTTTACTTCTTTGGAAAGCAGGCTGAAAACAATTGCAGCTGAATAATGTCATTTTTGGGTCTATATCTCGTTATCTCGTTCTAGTATACCCTGTATAGATGTGATTCACGAGTCTGGTCCTTATTCTTGTTTTAGAGAGGGCTTCCAATAAACACTCCTTGCTCACCTTCTCCGGCCAGTTCTGACATGGTGGATGGTGGAATCCCTTGGCTTAGTAATTCCGCTTCCCAAGGTTTCGGACCTCATGTGGGTCCTCAACATATTGAAAATGGAAAGCTAAACCTAAAGAAAACTTAATTCAAAATTTGACCCTGGAGGCAAGTGTGACCTGCGATGTTTTCATACTTTGTTTTGCTTTAGACTATCTGTCATGCGTTCTTCGACTTCCACAAGCCTCATGATGAAATGATCTAAACATACCTAAAAGCAAAGACGTACATAACATGATAGATCTCGTCTGGTAAGGCGAACCCCATCTCACTCACCAGTCAACTATGGATCAGTGGACAAAAATAGCGCAAGCTCCGTAATTGCTTGGAATGAAAAACTCAAACAAAAGTGGTTCGTCACACAGTAAAGCAACGCCGGAAATTCCGCGCGAATCTGGGCATACTACCGTCACGTTGGTCAGCAAAACATAGACGCTGAAGACAACGATCATGCCATATGGTAACGTCCACGAGTACCTCCGGCGCAATTGCATAAGATTGCAGGTACCTCTCGGCCCCGCAGTCAAGGTCCCTGCTTAGAAATTTGGTGCTTACAGCCAGCGATCCCTTGCCCGCAAAGGAAGAGTCAAGTGATCCAGGCTCAAAAACTGATCATGTTTGGATTATAAATGCCAGCTGGCCAATGCCCGTGACTGATGAATCACCTGCGGAACTAAGAATCCATCCCCTGCCGTGTGAATATACAATATTTGGGAGTACATGCAGGGTGCCTCAAATTCGAGACAAAAAGCTTGGCTACGAGGGAGTGAGAGCCCATCATCGCTCCAGCATGGGGACCAGATTGGATCTGGTAAAAAGCACCAAGCAAATGGAGGTAGGCATAAACCTGGTTGAGTCGGGTTCCCCTTACTGTAACAAATATCCGGGTTCCCGCTTCTCTAGTGGAAATACCCACCCCCTACCCAAGCAACCACAACGCCATCCTTCAACTTTGCTGGGGAATCCAAGGCAAGGCACTCATACTCCTCCAGTGTCCTCAGTGCAGTTGATTCTATGAAGCCACATGTTTGTAACGGAAGCGCTACACTGGAAATCATTGCAATCATGAACAGTGCTCACATCATGATGTATAGATTACTATATCTATAGTATAGACATAATAATTGATTTGTAAAAATGTGTAGCCACATGTAACCAACTATGATCTGTTTGTATGCATGTAAATCTGTGTGCAAGTGTGGTGATAAATGGTTTCTGAATGCAGTTCATGCAGGTGTGTAATATATGTGTCAATGTGTGTTTGCGTGAAGTGCGGCATTTGGGAAACACACTTATCTCTGAATGGCTGTTCCAAAGGCAACTTCTTGTGGGTGCCAATCAGTACTAGCTGACCCAAGCGCTGGTCATGCAATCATCACTAGCGAAACAAGCGGATTTGAAGCTTCCTCTCATCATTGCAAACACGCAGTAAGATACTTGTCTCCATCAATCAAGCATGTTGTGAAGGTCACAAGCGTGACCTGATCACCTTCAGCAACTCCTCGTCCAAGGCACCGGAGTAAGTCAACCACATCTTTCATGCCTGGGCGTTCATCACATGACATGAAACCAAAAACATGCGAAAACTCGTGGTGCCGTGTGCCATGCCCCAACTTGCACTACTATGACTCTGTGCGTAAAGGGTCACGCTCTCAACATGGCATGCTTCGCTCCCAAACCTCCCAAACCGCATGGTTAAACTTCAATCTTTAAATGGACAGCTTGGTTCCAGCATGCAAGCACCGTCAACCACCCAGACTTTTTACCAGTACGTGGCTGAGTGGTTAAACATGGATGTCACATAAGTCATCACATGCCATCCTCAAGCTCTGCCCCTCAACGCCCAGTGGCCATCCAAGAAGGTGCCGGAAAAAATAAGAGTCCACATGCCTTAGAGTATGAAGGGTCGAGGGCCATCATCTGAGATGGTGCTACACGAATAATCCTTTCCCTTTATGATTGAATGATCTTGAATGTGTCCCAAACAAGAACGTTCACATTTATCAGCATATTGCGCAGCCTCAATTTACAGCAATCCTCGGGGCTTTTGGAAAGAAATGAAAAGTGCAAACTATGTTCTGCCAAGACACAAAGGCCCAGGGTCCCAAAGTGATCCTTGGGATGAGCAGTGATCCATTGGGATCCCATGTCACGCTCAGCACAAAGGCAACAACAAAAAACTAGGGTTCAGAACCCTACAGGAAAACAGACTCTTTGATGCCAGGCACCTTATGTTGGGACGTCTGTTGCTAGCACTTACTTTCCATACTCTGGTTCTTCGTTCTCAAGAACTAAGGCAAGCGAAAGTAACATCACATACTAATTGCTTGGAGGAATGCGAATCGGTGATTGTCATTTGGCCAAGGCAGTCTCACCACTGGTCGAGCCACACTGATCTCTTCAACGTTTCCCAGGAACATCAGCAGAACGATTCCAAACCTCAGCGCAGCAGTTCTACAACTACCAGGGTACCAGGCTACCAATGCCTAGGAGATTTGCGTCTGAAGCCGGCAGTTCTTAGTCTTTGACTCTCGTCACCTTGTTGTTTTGCGGCGTCCATCCGAAGTCATGATTTGAAACAAGAATTGAACCCAAGCCCACGGGATCTGACACCAGTGGAACCAAACAGTTTCACAAAATGTCCTGGCAAAAGGACGCCCCTCGAACGGCTGCTTCATTCGGGCGCATTGCGGCTCCTGGACAGTCCTCCTGCAGCGACTGCAAGGACAAGTGACACGTAGTTCAGCATGCAAACTAGCAGCAGCGCTGATGAAACAGCCTGAGTTTGCACTTCGAGGAGAACTGCCCTTCCGATGAACACAATAAGCTTTGGAGAGACAAAACCAAAAAGTACATAAAGAATTCTTGCCCCCGAAACCGTCAGATTTTGAATAATGGATTGGATCGGCACTGTCACCGAAGCACATTTCCTAAATTCAGGGCGCGTCAGTCTGGACAGGATGACAGGGCATGTCAAGACGCATACATTTTCTCAACAAGACGCCCTTGCAGCCACCCGCATCCCATTGATCAAGGTCCTTGGTGGAAGGAGCACGATGTGCAAACACCATCTTGCACACGTGTTGGCTGTACAATTCCGGGCTGAGCCACCACTTGTCACACCATGAGGATGTCCTGGACCCCTTCCACCCCACCCATGAGAACACTACAGGTCAAACACTGATACATTCAGTATGGGGTAAATGGTTGGAAAGCGAGGAATCAGCACTCAGCAAGTCAGCATTGGCAACCAGTAGAACCACTCCGCAGATGGTCTCAAGATTTCTCAGATGAGTCATTGCCTTCGCCGGAAAGTCCAAGCATCTTGGAGTGTTTTGCGATGCGTGTTGTATGAAGCGAGCACATGCTGAGTTCATGGAAAATACTCAGTCAGCACATCATATCGTGGGATTTTGGTGACAAGGAAAAACCTGTCACAAACAAATGGAGCCAAGGCCAAGCAACACCTGTTCACTTATTCGACTTATCCAACAAGTCCGAGGCTCAGCAACTCTGGCATCTCTCTTAACAAGCGCACCAGGCGTGACAAACGCAACAAACGGAGCAAGCGCAACGGTCCTGAGAGCGATTTGGAGGCTTGCAGTGACACGGTAAAGATGCCTTTTGGAGAGTCGGAATGAACGTGAGCATCCTTGAGGAGCCTATTGGGGTAGACGAATCGCTCCATATCTTGAGCTCAAAATGCAAATTAATTATATATATCTTAGAAATATATTACATAAATATATATGCATATCTTGTCTTTATATTTTAGCTGGCTCCTATATCCCGCTGCTCTTTGGGGTTAGTGTAGCCTGACCTGCATTGACCCGCCCTTCTGCCCATCGGGAGAAGCTCATGCAATTCTGAAACCATCACTCTCACCATTTTCATCTATTTTCATCATGTTTGTATTCAAGGAATGAATCTTCCAGTAAAGCTCTAGGAGGCCCACTGCAAGAGATTACAATTGCAGCCTCCAGGGAACACCTGATTTCCAAAAACAACAGCGGCACCCTCCCCTGGAGATCTCACGGCTGCCTGTGGGCATTCCACCGCCGACGCCCCCAATGAAGAGGACAATCAGGGTCAATACCTTTGCGGACAACAAGCCATCACAAAGCTGGGCGCCTTTACGGCATGATGATCACTGCGCTCCCAAAAAAAGCCGAATCAATGGCCGCATTTCAAGGGCTCTGGCATAGGTAGTAACTATCATTGTGGCACTGGCAAAAGCAGTTGCAAAAGTAACAATGGTAGTATATCATCATAGTCTTATCAGTGGTAGCCAGTGCATCAAAGGCAGTATGAGCAGTAGTGGCACTAGAAATAAGAGCAATTAGACACAGTAGCAGTAGTAGTGGTAGTGGTACTGGTGGCCATTCTAACGAAAGCAGCAGCATCAGCAGCAACAGTACTCATATCAGTTCCTTGCCAGTAGTAATGATAGTATAGTTGTAGTGGTAGCGGTAGCTTTAGTGGAAGTGGCAATTGTACCAGTAGCAACTTGCTGTGCAGTGGTAGGATCGGCACTAGCAGCACTTGCAGCTACTGCGGTCAAAGAGGGAAGAGAATAAACACAGGTAACTAGGACTATATAACTCAGCAATTCATGTTTCAGCTTTGACTGCTACCTGGCGTTTGAAAATAATTGACTCAAGATCCAATTCAACCAGCTAGGTTATTGATCGAATCACGCACATTCTTCATCCTATGTTTCTTAACAAAATGGCCTTTGAACAAAATGCCCGGGTTATTTTGTGCAATGCACACAGGAAATGGGAGATTGGGTAGCAAGGAAAGAACAAAAACTATTTGCCAAACACTGACAAAGAACTAACTCTGGGGGTTTTTATTTATCTTGAGCCGGAGCAAACCTCCAAGTAAGCCAACAGCAACCGGCCAATCCTGGAGTGTATCTCCAAACAACCGCAACGCTTTAGAAGTCTGATTCATAGTTGCAGGTTTCTCAACAAAAAACGGCCATTACTGCTAGCCTATAATAGGAATGGATGCCAATTGAGGTTCAAACCTTGGTCTCTACGCCAAAGAAGCAGCCCAGCATCCACAAAGCCTGCAAATAAGGTACCCAGGTTTCAGCCACCATGAGCATTACCTTGGCTGACAATGATGTCGGCTGATGCATTGAACACATTGGCGCAGTTAGCGCCACGCTCCTGTGTGGGATGCGAAGTTGCTATCTGGATCTTGTTGGGGTATGTGAACTCAAATTCGTGGCTACTTGTCACTCCTTAAGAAATGGCCACGCCACGCACTGCCGAACCCATAGATCCTCAAAACATTGGTCAGATCTTCCTGATGCTTGAAGTTCTAGACTCACTGTAGTGCATAGCCCTGATACCGCTGTTTGCCAAGCAGCCAGAAGAGCATCGAAAACAAACCACCTGGAGCATCTTTGACGAAAGAAACTTCAACACTAGCGACTCGTGGCAGGGAATAGTGTGTGATGGTTTGGGCAAAAAGTGCAAAAAGGAACCCCCATGGACTGACAATGGAAATCCATGAGAATCATTGTCTTTGACTGAAACTCTCAAAGACTTGCCCGTCGCAATGCCAGTTCATCACAGGATGCCAAACGCACACAAACAAGCACGCAAGCAAAACTTATCGCCTCTATAGCGTGTCCTCAGGGAAAGCACACCAAGTAGATACGTTTTTTGCTTGTGGGGGTCAGTATGAGCTGAACAGTGCCTATAATTACCAAACTACTGCAACATGGGTGATGGCAAAACATCTCAAGAAAAACTGTTTGTTCTCATGTTCAGCAGTTTTACAGGGACCCTGAGCTAATCAATATACTTAGGTGCCAGCATGGAATATGAAGAGCGTATTTGGCATGACAATTCCGCTGACAGTAAGGATAACAATGCAAAAAAAAGTGAGGAAGATCTCTCACTCTCCATCACCCTTTTTCCGTTTCAACCGCACGCCTATCTTTCAAGCAGTTCCGCTTCAATTGAAAAGCGCCAAATCCTCAGCGGGAGGCTGGCGCCAGCTTGTCAAAACATAAATTGGCAGCACACAGATGTGAAAGGGATGATCACCCATTCCAAGAATATACCAATGCGGAGCTGGTGAGTCCATGAAGCACATACCAAGGTTGGAACGGAGCGCCCGCCCACCCCCAGGTGCCCCTTTTTGCGAGTAATTGCTATCCAAAAGGGAATGGCACCAAAGCGGACCACAATGAGGCGGGTAAGCAACCAACAGTGGGCTGCTTGACAGCCACATCCGATCTTCGATGAAAACTAGCGCGCTGGCTATCAGGGTACTAGTACTGGCAAAACACAATAGTAAATGCATATGAATGTCCTGACAAGAATGGGGACAAGTCCTTGGAGACTGCCGAAAACAATGTCCTTACAAAGTAATCAGAATATGATTATCTTTTTTTGAATATTATTGGAATTGGGATTATGACTTTATTTTTGTTTGCTTTGTCCGGTGCCTTTCAAAAACAATAGAAAGAGTCCTTGGAGACCATGCCAATTTTTCATTATCGCTGAATAAGGTTTAAATCACTATTTCTTATGTGTGTTTGTTGCGTTTGACACTATACATTTTCCTTCAAGATCTCTTTTTTTGATTCTTCATATGATTTTGTTTTCCATCACATTCGAATACATTAGATATAGCTTTTACGTCTTATTTCGGAATAGCTTTTGCGTCTTACGTTTGTTTATTTCTTGGCCAATTCACAGCCAGTCACCTATCAAACGGTATCCCCATCCCGACCCAAGCAGTGAAGGTGATGCAGCGCCAAGGGTCTGATGATCAACTCAAGGGTAAAGTAGAAGCAGAAAAGGTTGTCAAAGACCTGCCAGCGCTGCACCCCCCCGGCAGTCAAACCAGCTTTCTCACCAAGCAAATCAATAGCTTATCAACTGAGACGTGGGATTTGTATTTGGCCTTGTGTTTGGAAGCTGATTCATGCTCCTTGAAATTACTTGAATCATATGCATGCAGGTTCTGTACCGGTCAAAAATTTCGCGACGCAGAGCTGACATAGCTCACGCACCAACCCAAAGAGGCCAATCGCATGCCTGGTATGGCCAGGTCGCATCCAGCATGGTTGCAGCATCATTACGATCCGCGTCGACGCCTAGGTCTCAACGCCATCATAAGCAAACTGAGGGAAGGATTGAAGGGTGGAGCGCATTCAAACCCCAGAATCTCCAACTAGCGCCTCTGGCAAGTCGGAAATAATTGCTAATCAGCTCAGTTGTCTTTGCACCTTATGTCTGAACTTCCAGAAATAGAGAATCTCCATAGGCGTTTGCCGACCGATCATGTGCTTGGGAAAAAGGCAGCAAATGGAATGCTAAGACCTACAGATCACATATAAAAGGGCACAAAAGGACTGCCATATTGAACATCGTGAAATCGCAAGTGCAAGCAACCTATAATTTCAAAAACCAGACTTCGAATTGAGGCATAGACAGAGAATACAAGAAAACATGGGTGAATAACTCGAGGTATCCCTTCAGAACATGATAACCGACCTGCTTCCCATAAGGTGGGTAGCGCCACATGTGCCACCGCCACCACTCCCTGGCATGGGAAATCACAGCGGTAAGGCCCTCAAATTCTGCTGTACGAACTTTGGTGCTGGCAGGGTGCCAATGTACAAGGCATTCAAACCTTGGTGCTGTGCACTGCTGGTGCAATGGGCTGCATGTTGGGCCAAGCCATGCCAAACCCTTAAATTTCCAGCGCCGCCCTCAATTGGGATGGCTTGATAAATAGGAATATTTGGCTGGGATTGTTGCCGCACTTCCAATTGTTGCGAGTATCCCAGCAATGTCTTGAGTTGTTCACTGCATTTCGTAACTATCTTCTCATGTGACATCATGTGGATTCGTCTGTGCTGCTTTGATATGTTTTTGTCATAGGTGCTACCTTTCAATATCGGGATGCAACCTCGTGCTTACAGAGGTTTTTAGGTGGACATTGAAGGACATCTGACGAAATCAAGTTCTCTTCTTCAAGGGATAGATTTTAGACAGCTGCAACTCATGCTATCACATGATGAAACTGTAATACCATTGCATAACATGGTAGCCACATGTAGCCGCACAAGGCGGCGGCGGAAGTTTCATGAAATTTCCAGAGATTAGCCTACAGGAAGAGAAGATTGTTTGAGACGAGATGGCGTGGATTAGGGTTAAAGGTGATGACAATGATGAATCAAAACGCTGTTATCTTTCGGTTCCTTTGCGAGCGTTCTATCATGAAGTTTCCTCTGCCGGCGTTTCTCTCTGATGAATTTCTCTGCTGGTGTTTTCCTTTGTCGGTTTTTTCTCTGCCGGTTTCTCCCGTGTTTTCTCTCAGGTGTTTTTTTTTTTTCTGGTGCTTCTTTCTGGTGCTTTTCGCTTGCCTTTTTCTCTGCTGTTGTTTCTTTACTTTTTCGTTTTGCTGGTGTTTTTTCTCATGTGCTTTTCTTTGCTTGTGTTTCTTCGCTAGTGTTTTTCCTCTGCTGGTGTTCTCTGCTGCTGGTTTTCCTGTGCAGGTGTTTGGTAATTTTGATGATGCTTGACTCATGATTGATTGATTGCTTGATGGGTTGATTCTGTAGAGGCCAGGCATTCTGCCTCGCCACAGTTCCCCCTCCTTGGCTGCATTAAGTGCCTCGGTGTCTTCTACGCGTTCCGGCTCCTCGGCTGCATAAGTACATGACATTGATGCCGGTGATGATGATGGCAACTATGGCAAGGACATAAGGACGCTGAACACGATCGATGATGTTGATGATGTTGATGATGAGGAGGATGATGTAATGATGATGATGATGATGATGATGATGATGATGGTGATGATGATGATGATGATGATGATGATGATGATGTCGATGCCGGTTACACGATGATGTTGATGCAAACTGGTGATGATCTAACTGCGTTCAGGAAAAATGTACAAGAATGCCACAAGACCCTAAGTTTTTAATCATTCTGACTTTCACAAATACGTTTCGCCACTGCGCGGTGCACTGTTTGAGATCTGAACGTCCAAAAACCCAACAAAGTCACGGGACCTTTGGCTTGCACATCTGCGTCTCGCCACAGCACCGTGCACTTTTTGCGCATCTCATCTTCCAAAAGTGGTGCCAACGCCTAGTGTTTTTACAATTTTGACTTGCAAATTGGGCGTTTGGCCACGGCAAGGTGCAATTTTTGCTGATCCCGTTCCCAACTGACCTTGCCCGGCCACTTCACGAGCATACCTTTTTGAGCATCCCGGAACAGGAAACTATTTAAAAAACGGAGCATTCTGCGCACTTCCCAGCATTCACGTACAAACATCTTTGAGCTTCCTTGTGATTGACTGACTGCTTCAACTTTCCATGTTGGACATTGGGCTTCCAAACCTCCTTTGAACATTTTTGAACATTGCATGAATATCTGGTTGGTGGTTTCAAAGCCTATGAAAAATATTCGTCAACCAATTGTTAATAGTTACTGGGGAAAATGCAATAAACAATGATTGAAACCACCACCCAAATATGATATTTAACAAGGTATAAACAATTATCTGGTCACTAGATATATCATAAGATTTGAATAGATTTAATACAAACCGCCACATTGTAGAGATTTGTGATCCATTTGCACGCCCATACGATTAGCCCAGCAGCTGATCACCATCAAGGTGAGCTTCTCAAAGCGATCGCTGCGAGCCTGGGGAAGGGGCCAGGTGGCTCGCGCACGGCAAACCATCCTCCAAGTTGGGGTCTGCACAAGGATGAAGGACGGATAAGGATGGATAAGGATGGTTCAGGATGGTTAAGGATGGTTGATCATTTGGGGTGATACTCTTTTTTAGTTTTTTTCGTGGTTGCGTGAACCAGGACTATGGCCAGAGTATTGTGGAGCGTGGTGGAATGTGCGCTGACCCCCCAAGTCTTGATTGCAATTCACTGGGTCATTGGGATCAGCTACTGGAATTGGCATCCTCGTGGGTTCGGAGAGTGTCCAGCATAATCAGCATTCAATCGATGTCAGCTACACTTCTTTGGACAACTTTGGCACCTTTTTCTTAGCATTGGAATCATAATTCCAGCCCACCCCAAATCGACCGAATCTCATGTCACGCAAGTCTCAAATGCCCGTAGTTTTTGACCCTGAGACGAGGGCAATCGATTGGCTGCAGCCTTGGGTCTTGTAAAAGTTCTTCACATCGTACCTCGGCACATCTCAGTGGCCGCAAGGTGTTGGACTGCGGGGTGGGCCTGGGAAATTTGATGCCAAGCCAATGGCCAACCCATGTCCACCATCACTCCAGGCAAAGTCTTGGCTATGGACCTCCAAGACTTGTATTGAGCCCATATTACAAATCGTGTGCAGCATCATAAACTCTACAGGAACCTCCTTGTGATTGGAAATCAGAGCATCCACATATCAAGAAGCAATGCACAACAGTAGACTACAGTTGAGATATTGTGAGATGTTCCATGGTATTTCTCCTTGATTTTCTATTATTGGCATTGTTTGGTGATACCATATATTATCGCAATGTTTAGAAATAGGTTCACGCTTACGCATGGAAATGCATGTGCATGTAAATGCGTAGAAGGCCAATGTACTTGCGCGTGTGCGCGTGTGGGTGCGTGTGCGCTTAACACTGTCGCATGTGCTATGAACATGGCACATCATAACTCCATTAGTTCGAATTTGTTACTCTCAAATGTGTGCAAATAATATGTTGCGTTATACGTGACACGGTGTCTCTCTTTTCGCATGAAGCCATGAGTTAGAACATATTTACCATTATACTATAGCCTATACTCATGTAACTACAGTCTATACAGGTTCATACTATCACCTTTTTCATCATCCCACACGTCAGCGTCACAACTGCGCTGGCAAGTTGCACTTCTGTATCGAGACGGACTTCCTTGTGATCCGCCTGGCAGTGTGACCGTGCTCGCCGTTTGGCTCCAAACATTGACTGTTTGATACTGTTTGATGCTGTTTCCTGATGTTTACTTGTCCGTGTATCCCCAAGCAATGAGCATCACAGAAGATGCAGCGAAAAGCCCGTTCTGCCTGTTGGATTCGATTCGGGGCCACTACTGATCTCACGTGCAAAAGTTGTTTGTCAGTTCTTGGATTACAAAGAAGAACGCCTGACATCTGTATGTCTCATCTGTGCATCATCTCACAGGAACCAAAGCTTTTTTTTGTGCAAAAGGACTTCCACCATCTTCCACTCCCCATGGCCACATGCTGCAGCGAAGTTTCTCAGCCCCAATTTTTCTCACAAATCTTGCCTTCCAGCCAGTGCCCTGGCTGGGGGCCCGAACGGCTCCAAAGACGCCACCCTTCATCTTGATATCTTTGAACTCATCTTCCTGAAGGGTCAACATTGGGAAGGGAGACCGTTGTACTTTCAGGGGCGTAGAAAGGTCAAAGGCCCTTGGATAAAACCCTCAAAATGGAGACAGTGCTCATCTACGCTTATTTACTCACCTATGTAACTTCATTGACCTGTAGCAACGAAATGCAGTTCTTGCATTTCTTCGACAGCATGGAATGCAAATACATCCAAAGGAGAGACCGAATAATGCTTCACTGCCTCATACCTGCATTCCTATAGTTCAAGTTGAATTTTCCAACTTAGTTTTGCATGGCATGCAAAAAAGGAAGCAATCAACCGTCACGCCTCCCCTGCTTGCAACCACACAGCAGTGTACCTGAAACTTCTTGAACATCTAGGTGTCAATAAACCATGATAAACCTCCAAACAGTTCCTCACACAATGGCTAAAGCCATGTGGTAGAGAATGTAAAGCCCCAAGTTTAGCATATCATATCCAAATGCCTGTGTCAAGCATGGCTGGCACGCTGGCAAAAATCCCAATGACAAAAAGAATAGCTGTTACCCGTCTCAGGGTGCTTCCGATGCCCCCAATCTGGGAGTGTTTGGATGTATTTCGTGTACCTTGCTGACCCTCAATATCGGTCATATCGGGATATACAGATGTTTTTCACCAGCATTTTTTTCCAGCGCCATCAATTCAAGACCCTTTTTGAGGGAGCGCGAAAAGCCAATGGCTTTTTTTTATTTCAAATAAGTCGCTATTGGCCATACGTGGTCATACCACGTACCATGTGATATTCCCCGCACTTCCTCACCCAAAATCTCCTGCTCTATCTCGTGCTTCGGGCCCATCAAGCTGTGTCGCCTCTCCTTCTTCGGTGCCCTGACCAAAGACACAGCATGGGACACGGCGGTCGGGCGGCCAAGACCTGTTGGGTCGTGTCCTCTGAGCGCCCTCCTTGGGCTTTCATCTTGACCATGGTCTATGAATAACAAAGCAGAGAGAGAGCCCCTTAATTCGTGACATGTTCTTTCATATTTTTGCTCAAAGGAACAAATCGCACACAAGTTGAAACATGCACACACGCACGCAGAACCGTGCTGAAAGCAAGATCAGGTCCAGCTTGGGGCAACACAGAACAAACACCTCCTCCTCTCTTGCGGGAGCCCCTAAAGGAAACTTTAATGGTAGACCTTGCCAAACTGCCCATAGCGCCAAAAGAAATTCATAAAGACATCTCCCACATTGTCTCTCTCTCTCTCTCTTTCCCCTCTCTCTCTCTCTCTCTCTCTCTCCGTACCCTTATCTCCTGATAGCGCATCAAGGATCATCAAGGTCTCAGGAATTATCAACAAATGTTGCGCTCCAGTTGGTTGATGTTCCACACATCCCACTCGCACTATCACGCGCAAACCAGTCTAAATTGGTGGAACTCATCTGATCCCTGGCATGATTTGCACCACATGAGCCATGAATCATACCCATGGCCACTCAGCGCACTGCCCCTCGCACCCAGCCAAATCCGATGGTGTGGCACTAACGGCTCCGGGTAAATCCTCCCAGGGCAAGTCTAACGGTGTCCGGGGCACAAATCAACCACTTCAACAACCAATCAACAACAATCAAGGTTATAAACACAACACGTACACAACCACGTTCACAAGAGCAAGCACATCACTTTTGAATTTCGGGGGCATGAGTGCTGGGTGGTCCCCATATGGTTGCAAAGGCTCTCCCACCCAGCCACAGTTCAGGACACTTCCTTGACTGTTCACTTGGGATTTTGTGGTGTGATCACATGAGCACTGCATCCACCACATGACATAAGACATGCCTTCAGGCCCTACCACCTACCACAAAATAACAACACACAATGTGAAACATCTAACATTACCATGCCACATCCATCGGATAACATGCAACATGCAACATGCAACATACTTGCAGCCGACAACAAACAACAATAACCGCAACACCACCACCACCACCACCACCACCACCAACAACAACAACAACAACAACAACAACAACAACAACAAGAACAAGAACAAGAACAAGAACAAGAACAAGAACAAGAACAAGAACAAGAACAAGAACAACAACAACAACAACAACAACAACAGCAACAGCAACAACAACAACAACAACAACAGCAGCACAACCACCAACAGCAAGAACAAGAGGCAACAAGGACGAAAATTGTCTACGCATGATTGCTGATGACAATACGGGTTACGAACATCTAACAAAAAGGCTTTTCGATAGGATGATATAGGATGGAATGATGGAATGGCATGGGGGAGCAAAAAAGGTTTGGACACATCGATGTCTTCCACCAACATATCTTGTTTAAGGTTGGGGACACTGAACGCCAATGGGTGAGAGCACTGGAATTGGATTCTCCGTTGGTCCTGGCTGGAGGTGATACCCTGAACGTTGTGCGGATCAGGTGTGACGCTCAGAAACTTACCTTGGCTGCAGGACCATTGATGACGCACGAGGTGCCCACAGCACACCATGGAGCACACAAAGGAGTAGGCCATGGGGTACACCATGCCACGCCTTAAACTTTGAAGCTTAGAGCACATGAACAAACTATTCCAAATAAATATGATGAGCCAATTAGCAACAACATTGATTAATCAACAACCACCGCACTCTGTTCTGGCACGTGTAGGCCAATCATGTGGCACAATTACATGGAAATATGGTGAGGGGAAGGGAAATTTGGGCAGGACTGGCAATATTTTTCTACTGCTGAGCATTGGGTGGTACAGAAATTGGATAATTATGACACATTGACATATGTACACACATGATTGCGTCTATATGGATATATCCTCTCCGCGGTTTCTGCCTCTTCAATTGAGTTGCAAACAAGCGCTCAACAGTTCGTGCTTCGATGTGCTTCATGCTCATTGGCGACTGGCAAGCCCAAATTACATAGCATGGCAGGCTGTGGCAAATCGGGGCAAAAGCAGTTTGAACACATCGGTCGGTTCCCCATGCACCCCTGGCCACATCCCGGAGATGAGATGTTCACCATTCTTCACCCAACCTTGGCACATCTTGGCACCCTCCCATCATCCCATGATCATCCCAAGCCATGCGCCCTGCGACCACCAGGGGGGCAACACAACTCGCACCCATGTGCCACCCAGCAACCTGATACGTCCCTGGCAGCTGGACTCAACCGTGGCGGAACTGTAAGGCCTGGCACAAGGCTTGCGACTGCGAAAGGTGCCATTGACATCCATAGCCATCCATCGCAAGGGGAGCAACGTTGGTTGCTTCCCAGAACGGCGTTGATGATGCCGTCAGCCGCATCTCACAAACTGCTTGCTGCAAAAATGCTTCAACAAAGCCCTCAAATCATTTTTGAACAGAATTGGGATGATTACGAGTTACCTCCATGACTAAGTTTGACTAGTCAAGTACTACGACGAAGCCACCTGTCACCACAAACTTCTGCAAACACACCTTTACATTTGACTGTGTTTGTACGATATTTGTACCTCTGTAGCAGGCGGCCTGACAACAGTCAGCAAAGACATGGAGAGACAAAACACCAGTTTTTGGCATTCAAAATTTTCGCCACCGCGTCCACTGGTTTGTCCAAAAGCCAAGAACTAAATGAAGTATTCCAACTGCAGCGCGAATTGGAATAAGACTTATGTAGAGACATCACATGCCATCACGATCAACAACAATCACCGACAATCGACTAAAAACAAGCACATCGCAACACCGATCTGCCTTTCATGCTATTATCCGATACCATCTTGGCATGGCCAAGAGCACAATAACTGATTCAAAAGGTACCAGCTGTTTCCATGTCGTTTGGAGGAACCCTCGCTCCAAGGGCCTTCAGGTAGAATCTCTGTGTGCAGCTCTGAATCTTGCGGGAAATCGGTAGGGAGGATGTCCTGCAAAAAATCTTCGATCTTCAGATTGGTGCACGGTGATGCATTACAGTCTGTGATCATGGCATTCTCATGGTCATCTCGCATCGCGCCGGAGTGAATGCATACAACATCATGCAACCATTTTTATCGGATCGCAAAAAGCACCCACAGCAAGGACCCCGTCGCGGAAGAAATTCACCAGCTAAGCAAGGTTTCCCTCACATCGTTGAGCAACGGAAAAACACACAAAAATCTGCAAACGATTGCATTCATTGTGAATGTTTCAATGCTTTATGGCTTTATGGATCTACTTCCCCACATCGGAGCAGGGTCCTTCTGAGAGATGGGTAAAGGAGGCGCAACTGCAGAGGCCTGAGCAGCTGTTGAGATTGAAGCGGCCAGATATACTGTACATCAGTTCACCTCAGTTTTTTCATCTTTTAACACTTTTGTTAGTTTTTCTTCATTCCATTTCCCTAAAATTAAGAGCCATGACCGTTCTCTGTGCCTGGATATCTCTATCTCTCTGGAAATCCAGCTGTCTACTGGTCTGTCTAGCTGCCTAAAAGCACATCGAAAAATAGAGCTTCCAAATCACTGTGCTAATGACTAAACGGTTGCGGAATGCACAAGGAAAAAAGTTGATAAGCCTTATGCATTTCCACCATCTTCACAACCTGCGCCTGAGCACAACCAGGATCAAACCGTTGGCCCGTTGGGCCTCACAGGAATGTTATCAAAGGTTATCAGCCATCCTAGGCCATCCTAGGCTGTCCTGGGCCATCCTGGGCCATCCTAGGCCATCCTAGGCCATCCATGTCGATTCCCATAGATCCTTTCCCATCTCTCCGCACCTGGGTGAGGAGATCTCTCAGTCTCCCTTCATGTGAACGGAACCTGGGCTCGTTGCTGGAAGAAATGTATGAACAAAATCAGAAATCAGCATGTCTTAACTGCTCAACATGGACACAAAATGAGCAATCAGCATGTCTTAACTGCAAGAAATCGCACAAAATCAAAGGCAATCAAAGGCGATCAGGCCGTGGAAACTGCCGTAGACTCATCAAAGGAACGAGTGGTACGAAGCTGCTACATCAATAAATGCATAGTGTATCAAAACATGTTGCAGCAGCGTAAAGTAGCACGTTTGCGTTCTGTTCCTAAGAAACATCTAACCACATCTGGATGCATGAGCAAAAGCAATCCTCAAGAAATATAGTAACTGAAAAGATATCATTAACATAAGCAGCTCATAAGCACGGCAAATGCTGCAAACTGCCACTTCTTCTTCTCTCCGGGCTGGGTAAACCGCTTCCGCGAAGCGCCCGCTGTGTGTTTCTGTGGTGTTGCGAGCTGTGCCAAGCAACTCGTGTCGGAGGTCTTCCTGGAGCAGCTCCCGGAGTTGCGCTAACTCCTTCAGCTGTGACCAGCTGCCGTGTCGACACCGGTCCCAGGGTGTTACATACCTGATGCCTTTGCAGGGGCTTCTGTACGGTTTAGGGTTGTTATATGGTTGATGATGATGGTTGATGATGAGGGTTGATTATGATGGTTGATTATGATGGTTGATTATGATGGTTGATTATGGCTTCTTTCATGGGAAATATCAGACTGACAACGGGACACCATGGGAGACCATCGCAAACTGATGGGAAATGAATGGTTAGAGTTGTGGTTGGCATTGGTTGGCTATACAAATTTGATTGGAACCAATGCTGGACGTGGACTGATGTTCATGATCATGGATTGTAAGATGTTCCAGGATGGTTGAGCAAGATCGTTGATGATGCCAGTCATTTGTTACCATGAGACAGATTCCATGAAGCACCGGTATAATGATCATCTTAAGCAACTTCTGGTCCCATGACGATACCGGTCATTGTTGATTCTTCGTGTCGCTGCGAGGCCAACTGCATCCACTTACGGCGTGGGTCTCCAGTCCAGTTCCGCTTCTTGCAATGACAACATGTTGATTCAAAAGCCTTGGAAATGTGAGCCCACTTCGAAGTACAGCAGCAGCCATGCATGAATTGAAACAGTCACAGAAACTGTCAGAATCTTGGTGATCAAGAGTCCGTATATTTTCCGAACAAGATCGAACAAGTAAAATCCAAGTACAGTACTGTAAGGGTTTATGTGGGAAGGCTTCAAGAATCACCAGGCAACCAATGTGGGCGCATGGGCCTCATAAGTTTCCGAAGCAGTTTGGTAAGTCAAATATCATGCAGCATGCATCTGGGAGACGTCCTGTATGCCAATTGTGATTCGTTGGCTTGAAATGCTTGTGTTGCTCCGGAGGTAATTGATGATTGCCAGGTATGCCACAGTAGCTGTGATTGATTGGCGATTCTCATGGGGGTAGTGCATCACAGAGTGCTAAGTCTCCAATATCAGCTGACCTTGCCAAGATACAAACCATACATGCCACAACAAGATGGTATACATATAGTTGCTCACATAGATACACAACCTTGGCCCATTCCCATCCCATTCCCTTACAACATCTTACAACCTACAATGATCCAGTGCATTGTCATCATCGGTCCCTATGTTGTGCAGAGCTTGGCCGAGGACTTCATTCACCCATCACTCCCAGCCTTGGACAGCATCGCACTGGAGCGCTCCATGATGGCGGAACAAGGGCGGCTGAGCGATTGCCCGTTGGGACGCCGGGGTCAGTGATCGATCTTCCCATGATCCGATCCTCAGCTGTTGGGAAATGTTGGTCTTGTGAATTGTTGCCATGTTTCTATATAAAGAAAACCAAGGGGAAATTGTGGGAGGCCTTCCATGCACGTCTTCATGAGTTTCCTGACCCTATCATTTACCGGTGAAAGCCCAGCCATGCTCGCAATTCTGAGTTCAATGCATACTGATGCCACTAATGAACTTTACCTTGGGAAAACTGCTGCTACAAAAACATCTCTTGGGGGGAGCCGCACTGCTGATCCATTGGAAAACTCCAATTTTTAGCACGGGCTTGAGCTGAAATGATGCGGCAGGAAGAGCTGCCTGGTGAGTGTATGACTGAATGGCGCAACTGGCTGCACCGGTGTTTTGACGAGGGATGTGATCCCTGTGGTGTATATGAAGGTGGCGAAATGCTGGGAGATCACCAGAACATTCACCATGTTCACTTTTGGAGGATGAAGACGTGATTTGACAGGAATCCATATCATTGGTACTGACTCAGTCATCGACAATCTATCGTTCATCATTCATCATTAATTCATCATTCAGCTTCCTATGAGCTTGCTGACTTTTGATCATTTTACATGCCCATGGTTTGCTGCTTACAGCTACAGCTATTGCGTCTCGATGTCTTCCAGGCTTCGTTGCCGTTTCCAATGCAATACGACTGGGGATGACCTTGGCACATCCTTGGCACATTGCCTCGGCATCTCCGCATCACCCGGACAAACCCCCACCATGCCCACCTCAGCTCGAAGCAGTGGCGGGTGCCTGAGGCATGGTGAGATTTGTGAACCCTTGGCCTGCCGACCTTCATGAGACCTTCATACTTCATCTTGTTCACATACCATCACTCTCTCTCGCTCTCTATCCTTCATTTATCCCTAAATACCGGCTTTATATATGCTTCATAGATTCACAAATCCTTCAATTTATATATTCATCCTGGTCATCCTTCTTATCACTCTTGGCATGTGTCAAAGGGCCGAATCAACATCATTCTTTGTGCTGCATCCTGCCGCATCAACATCAGTTAGTTTCTGTTTCAAAAAACATCTTGGGGGGTTGGCTTGCCATGAATCATCCAATGACAGCCGGATCTGCTCCATGACATGTATATAAAATACATGTAATGTATATATTTCCGTATATTTCTTCAAAGAACACACACATATCATATATATATATATATAAGAGATACCTATGGCACATCAATACCCATCAGCTCCCAATTCGCAGCTTTTGGCAACTCCGCCGCTACGTGCTTTGCGCGGCTCGAGTGCCACTGTCACTCAACCCTTGACCTTGTGCCAAGGGTCGGTGAGAAAGGATGACGACGGCGTCAGCAGCGTTTTGCTTTGCAACAAAGCCAGCTACCGATTGGTGGCTTGAGAAGATTCGTTGCTATTCCACCAGGTTGATGTTGATGCCATCCGAACTAAACATACCAAATAAATCAGAATCACAAACGTAGGGAATCCTCTTCCAACCGAGACATTGCTGCATTTGCTTCTTGGCATCTACCGCACAAACTTCACAACCTGATCCAAGTACAGGAGGGAAGGGTATCGAATCGTCCACCAACCGACAGCTGAGTATCGAATCCTCCAGGAGTCTCTGCAACTTGCGGCGGGGGAATTCCTGGAGAGGTGCACACAAGAGGTCAACATAGCACCCGGTACCAGCGGAGGACCGCGTTCTGCGGTCAACAAAAGCATAACAACTTTCGGCGATCATTTTTATTGCAGAGAATGACAACAACTCATCCCCAAAATTGGTTCACAAGCAGTACCTAAGACAAATGGAAAGCTTGAAGCACCACCAGTGAACTTTAACTCCTTGAATATATCTTGTCCGTCCATGAGTATGTATATAGTAAAGTATAAAGCTGGGCAGCCAGAAACCATTCTTAAGATTCATCGAGTAATTGCCAACTTTGATGGACAAAAAAGGACCAGGAAAGGAGTTCTTAGGACCAACATTCACTAGCACTAGCATTGTCCCCCATGGCTTCAATCACCACCTCTTGCTGCTGTAAATCCGGCTACTTCGATGAGAATTATCCACTCTGAGCCACCCTTGCCAAAACAAATAATTCTTCCTTGGCCAATGTATAGCAATAGTGGTTTGATCAGTATGTGACTTAGAATGGCTTGCTTGGATGCATACCATGGCAAATAAAACATGTTTGGACATTGAACGCTTGAAACAAACAGCACTTCAGGGGCACCCTCCCCATCAAGCCGCATTGTTCAATACGAGGTTCTGCAGAGTTCATTGGTCCTGAATTCGTCGAAAAAATCTGGGCATGGCAGTGACTGATGCTTGAAATTGAATGGTAGTATCTATGCAGATTATCAAGCGCCATATCGGATCGGTAGGTATCTATGGTCATCTTGAGAAATTCACTGCTTTAAAAGGCCTTCAGGTGGCGCATGACCCAGGCCCCGGTGTTCCACACCATATCCTGTTCCGCACTGCATGTAGAACTCTCGTGCCGTGATCGAAGCTGTTCCGAGTGTCTTCCAAAGTATTCAATCCAGGTGCGCCAACAGAAGTCAACGAATGCCGGAAACGTTTTGTTCATGAAGTGGTTGCCTCTGCAAATGAGAGGTATCTCTAATGGTCCAAAGGTGAAGGGCCCAAATCTCCCTCTGTTACCCCAACTTCATGCAAACACTCCAAAACATAAATCCAAAAAAATCCCCGGCTCAATGACCGTGTATTGGTTCCAAATTGGTGTTGTCTTCGTCACTGTCACCACCCGCTCGCATGAAATGCAGTTCTATACAAAAGCCCCTGCAGTGCTGGGGCAGCCGGGGCGGCAATGCAAAGCCAGCTAAGGAGTAGCGCATCGAGCGGTGTTCTAGACATGACCGATGGACCCTCGGCACTAGGACGTTGAACACACCATTGAGCTTCCAAAATGTCTCAACAAACACCCTGATCACCACGTCATGTTCACTGCCTTAATCCCAAAGTGCTCATATCTCTTTGTTCCTGTATATAGGCCTGGTCAACATGCACCAAATTGCGGAATGCAAAAGAGAGGACTCACTTTTCAAGGCAGTTTCCAGACTTTTCCCTGGGCATGTGGGTCATTACGTGTCATTGCTCATGCTCCGGGGTGTTTAAGTGTGGTACCAGCCGGTCCAGTTGGGACAAGGCTGGAGACCTTTCATCCTGTGCCACATTGAGGAAACATCCACAGTCACACCGGATGCACAGCCACCAAGGGGGCCCTTGCCGGCAGAGTGACCACTGATATCATGAATCATATGCTAAATGAAATTGGTGGTGAAGAAAAGTCGACACACTGCCTGGGTGAACAAACACACGGTCACATCTTGACACACACACACACATGCTCGATATTTGTGCCTTCAATCAAGCATAGCTATGAACTGACTCCTAAATGTAAATGTATGTATATATATATATATATACACAAAAATACAAATGAATACAAATAGGCATGAGCATGATAAAGTATGCGTGCATGCGTGCAAATGGGTACTTGCGCTTGCTACCTGTTACTTTTAGACAGAAGCGCACACACACACACAGCAACAAACACTAAAACACATACGTCATAGTACGTACGCAAAGGGGCAGCGCCCATAAAGTGTGACCATGTGTGGAATGCTGGCATGGCATGGCGTGACTGATGTGCGTAATGATGCAATCTTATGCAAACCTACGGACCTACTCTGCACCTGAAAAAACACAATGAAATGGGCTGGGACTGCTGGGACTGCCGCCAAACAAACGGACCTGGGGAGCATGAAGGTGAGGTTGCTCTAGAAATCTTCAGCCAAGGATGGGGTTGCCAAACGTGTCTGCTTTGCACTGACAAGAGGCACGATCTGCTTGGAAGGTCACGGAGTGAATTTGAATCGAAAGGCAGTGCTACTGAGAAAATATGGCCACATTCCCAAGGCAGTTTGACTTCAACATCCGGAGAGGACCGTAGGCCCAACCCAATTTTCATCAGTAGCGATAAACAGCTTCGGAGAAGCACACGTCTTGCGAATTGTCTTCCGCTTTGCACATGTTTCAGCGCTGATTTCACTGATGACAGCGTAGCAAATGCAACACGGCCATGCACGTGGAAACAACCACCTGCACTAACCAGGAGATTCCTGATACTTCAATGGTGAGGTGCAGGATGTTGAGAGTCTTCAGCTTCTTCAGCACTGAAACCGCTCTAGTGTTGGCGATGTAGTGGCTAACATGCTAACAAGTGCGAAGCTGTTCCAAAAGAAAGAGGTGTCCAAATGCATCCAAATGCCTTGCCAACTGCCCATATTGAGCTTGTTAGTATCCATCTAATTACTGGCCTTCTGATCTGGTATCGCAGGATGTCAGCTCATGAATCATCAGTCTATCCAGTGGCAAATCGCCAACACACGGGAGTCACAACGCCTGCACTGGTCCCATTCTAACCGCTTGTCACAACTGTCAATGTTTCTTCTGTTCATCTTTGCAAACTGTCAAGGTGTTCAATGGACAGGTCTGTTAGCTTGTCCGCACAAAGTAAGCCCAACTACACCAAACTTCGAGCGTTGCGTAATATCATTCATGGCTACGGCGGTGATGTCATGAGGACGATGAGGACTGGGACAGTGAAGAAGAACATGTTGCTGCTCTTGACAATGATGTTGATGATGATGATGATGTTGATGATGATGATGATGATGACGATGACGATGATTGTGATGATGATAAATAATGATGATAAATGACGAAGATTATGATGATGATAAATGATGGCAATACCTTGATGCTGCCGATACCCGTGGCAATCTGAGAAAACATAATTGTTGAGGATGTTGAAGAACCTTGTCATGATCATGGTGACAATGATGATACTGATGGCGATGGTGATGACGGTGATGATGCTTGAGGACCAGCAAAGCCTTGGCCTAAATGTGCGTACATAGAATCAATTGCAGTGAATAATATGTCGGTCCGTGGGTCCCTCCACAACATAAACCTATATAGCCGACGTTAACTGACACCTTCCTGAAAGCATAGAGGAGGTAAACTTGAAATCGAAATCTTGGCGGTAGGTTGGTTCACTGGTGATTTCCAAGGCTGGGGTCATTCGTGTGACTGAGGGATTTTATGGGATCGCCTGTCCCAGAAGCGGTATCGATCCACTCATGGAGTCGCTACCAATTTCTCGAAGGTCAGGCCATGTCAGGCTCGGGCCACACCATGCTGTGGCTCCTCACTCATCCGTGAAAGGTCTAGGGCGCTCACTATCAACAGTCTCCAACAGGAGTTCAATCTGCCTTAGCAATCTCAACCGACATAGTCTTCGCATGTAAAACACGTACAGTAGTGCTCAGTTTTGGACGTAACAATGGAGGCAAAACCAGCTCTTCAAAATTAATATGGATCCACTCCGTAGCTTCCAAGCTGTTGTGTGCTGTGAAACACTTCAGGCCAGAATAGCAATCTATTCCACCTCGTCAACCCTAGTTTTTGCATCGACACTCCAGTCAAATCCAATGCTTTGCCACATGAACTGTTCATCCTTGGATGACCGTCTTGTCCGCAAGCATCAGTTGCGTGTCGCCCTCTACGGCATCAACTGGTTGGACTCCAAGTTGCCAAGTGCACGGTTTTCCTGTACTGGCCCAATCCCAAACAAATTCAACCCCCAAAGCCATGAAATCCCCACGCCAAAGTAGCTTGCAAGTCTCTGCCAGGGAAGCGTCGCCTGATTCACAATGATGATATCTACGTGCTAATGTCGGTCCATGCCAATCCGTGACTTTCTTTTCCAATGTCAAATGCAGCAACTCCGAGTTAACGTGTTGTGAACGTCATCATTGAAGTAATGCACTTCATGTGACGGGGCCGGGCACTGGAAATAAGCAGGCATTGGTTCCATGAAACTGAGGGATACGTCTCCACTATGACCCATGGATAATCCGACTACTCAGGATGCGAGGGTTGCTAAAGATGTGAGTGAACAAAAATAATTATAAAATAATCATACGGAAATGGGAATCATGGAAGATCCATGTTGACGACCCCGATTATTTTTTCTAGAAACAGCTGGCAGCCTAAAATCAAACATGCGCGGTTCATTAATGCGGATCTCTAATTATTCAAACGGGCCTCATACTTGCAATTGTCTTGCAACCTGGAATGTTATGCCGCCCTCGTCTGCATCTCGTCTCTCGTGATTGCCACTCTCTCTCATGATTGTCTGCAACCTTGGATCTTCCATGCAACTCTGTCCCTGTGCCACCAGGCATGCATCAACCAATAACATTGTTGGCTTTTTCACGGCACGGCATGCCTCAAAGCATCCCAAGCACAACCCGTGACACATTGCAATTGATGGATGTTCGTACGTCGTGTTGGAGAGGCGTCCCTTGCAGGACCCTGTCCTCAGGCAGTCCTTTAGTCATACTTAGTCATTCAGATATCCATTTTGCGAATCATATCACAGACCTAACATTGCCCAACCTTACCTTTACACTATCTCCAGTCTTCGGAACCCTCACATGCCTCTATAATTTGCCCCTTTCCAGCGATCGCTGCTTTGCCCGCTCCTTGGAAGCAAAGAGTAATGAATTGGTGTCACATGGCTGTCATGTCAAACCAATGCCCTTCTGCACAAAAATCTTTGAATTTAAAAAGGGCTACAACTGGTGCTTCACTACTTGGTTTTGTGCGGGAATGTATGGCTCAATGGTGGTGTGAGAAAGGGGCGAGGCAGAAATGATACGCAAAAACGAATATTGTGATTTCAAATTTGATTCAAGTCATTTCAAGTCAAAATGTAAGTGGCATCTGCTATTGAATTTAGCTAACATGAGCTGGCCCTGTGCATTGAAGAATCATCATCATTTCAATTCCCTAATTTTCAAACCCGCCCAAATTGAGAAACTTCAGAATTCAACCATTCAACAAACGTAGTTGACAAAGAACTTATTCAAAATAAGCATTGTCCTTTCGGTCATTCGGACCAGCTCTGGGCAGGAACAGTGCTGGAAAGCTGCTGATGCGCCGGTGACTCGCGGACGTGCCATTGTGAGGAAGGACTTCCTGACTTTTCCTCAGCACAACAAGGGAAGGGCCTCTCCAACTGGGACAACTTGGGGATGACTTGCAAGATATGATGGGGACAGGCCCGGACAAGTATGCGTAAAAGCTCCGACTTGGAACTCACCTTTGGAATGCCTAATGTGTTTAATCGTCGCAAAAAAATCTGAATGATTGCCATGACACTGTTGATTCCTTATGTTGCTTATGCTTAGCTAGGTAATCATCTTTCTTAAAGTGCCCAAATACGTTCGCGCAAATATCTTTCTTTCTCTTCTACCGCAAAACACAAATCATTGGCACCAGGTTCATATGCAGGCTTTAACGTCCGTCAAATCATCGGGATCAAGTCAAAGACCAAGGGGCGCCAGCAGCCGCCACCAGGTCAACATCATAGAGGTTCTCAAACTTCGGGCACCTGTGGCCGCTGCCGTACCAATGTGACTAAACCACAAAGGATATGGGATGACATAGTTTGGTTGAGCACCAAGCCAGGGTTGTAGCAGGACTGACGCTGATTGACGCTACGGTTGCGAAGCATCGAGAAATGGCAATTGTGGCTGAAGTCCTGCCGGACGTATGACATTTCACCCATCACTTGTGTTAGATAATCTTGGTATGTTGTCAGGATAAAAATAAATTGATAAATTATAACTATATATATATATACACAAATATATATATATATATATACATTGTTTTCACCTGATAAGGCGTTCTTTCAGCACTTTTGCTTGAAGTTGCTATCAAATATGCTATCACCCCGCAAGAAAGTGAAACAGGATAGAAACAATGTAACCATACATTTCAGTGACACTTTTGTGACACTTTGTCATTTCTGATGCTTTCTAACATCTTCTGATTGTCTTTCATCATGTTGGTAGCTGTTCTTGCTGGAGGTTTCCTGCTGTTTTGGTTAGTCGAAGGTCAACCAGTAGAAGCAGGAGTGAACCAATGGTTGTCGTGGTGAATCATAGGTTCATCCACCAAACAGTATTCTTGCTCGAACCACAAGAGCATACTAGCATCTCATGCGGAGACATCTTACACTCCTTGCACACATGCTTTAACGCGGGCATGCTGCACAACTTATCCTGTTTTACTTCACAAGTGGGTCGTGGCTTCCTGAGGATCAAACCAAACCCAATACATCGCACAGATTGGTACAGTAGCACTCATAGACATGAAACTCTGCAGTTTAGTGGCTGAAGGTACCATAGGAATCTCCTTGCAGTATCTGCTTTTGCTGCATCTGGTGTACCTGAGCTGAAAAACATCTCCATCTTTGACTGGAGAAGAACATGTGATTTACAACTGTCTCTCCAAAGAATCATTGTTGCAACACAATCATCAAGATCCATAGACACAGGAAGGAAACACCCCATTTCCATGGTGTTCAAAATGCTGTTTTGAACACCTGCATGACCAAGGCATACCAAGGCATGTAACAAAGATCTGCAGGCGTCCTTTCTCCAAACACCTGGCAAGTTTTTCCAATCTCATCTCCAATCCGCCCCTATCCTACCAACAGTGACAATGACAAAACAAGAAACAATCACTATAAGAATAGAAACAATGACAAAATAAGAAACAATATCAATTCACATGATTTCATATAGCTATTAACTCATTGCTGCCTGGGCTTTCTCAAAAAGGCAACGCTCGGGAACCTAAAGCAAAAATCCTGAGCCTGTGGCACGTGTCTGACATCGTGCAACAAGTCACATGCTAGTTGCACGTGGGTCATGCCACCCTCATGTCACGCCAACATGTGCCGATCATATGGCATGACCGACACCGCGGCCTCAACCCTCGCCCAAGGCTTCTTATGTCTCCCTGACTGCCAGCCAAGCTGCGGCACAAGCAGCCTGCAAAGGTATGAGGCACATCGAAGATTTGAACGTTTAGCAAAGCCTCGGTCGAACAAATGGGTGTCGAACGCCGACAGGAAAAAGATACCGATCGTGGTCAAAATAATGATGATTGTCCTGATTCTGGCGATTATATCATTTTCATCGTCATTGTGACAGGAGGCGCCAACCATGACAAGCACAAATATATGGAAAATGCGCAGGCAAGCTTTGGGCTTTGCTCCACCAGTTTAGATCACACCTACAGTTCTCAAAGAAACCAGTTCACACTGCTTCTTGTTTTGCCAAGGCATGACTTCACGACGGAGATTCCCAACTGCCCAGAAACCCTGTAGGCTCCACCAGTCACCTTTTCCGCTGACGACAGTCGTTCAATGGTCCAGTTGATATCACCATTGGAGGCGCTGTCGCAAATTGGTGGATAGTTGCGGCAAAAGCACTGCAGTGCACGAAGGGCCTCCCGTGCCGGTGGGTGCCCCAAAGCGCAACTTCCTGTTTTCAACTTGGATGATGGAAGTGTGGCCTTGATGGTCAAATGGATATTCTATTAAAAGCTGTAGCAATCTGAGTCACCCAAAGGCGAAGGTTGACTGAAGTACTTGCACACCCTGATGTGCCAAGGAGCCGTAACCAAATAATGAAGAAGCTCATCAAGCGAAACTAGTCGCTTTGAAACGGAATGTTTCTCGTCAAGTCCCATCTTTTTGTAACTTCAGAGTTTGGAGCTTTTACCAGTTGATCTGATTTGACCTCTCTATTCTCTACATTTCTCCAGGGAGCCTTTCGTTTCAATTGGCACTTTACCAAAGTCCAACTGGGAACCTCGCCCGCCTGGGTGGGCATCTGTGGCAGCTCAGGGTTCGACAAACAATTTCCCCACCTGAGGGCACTGGGTGCTGAATGATGTGCGTTTTGGATCTAGCTGGCTTATCATCGGTCCGCATATTAGGGGTTTTACTAATATGGAAAATGCCCGCTTCCATCCGCTTCCTGTTACAACCCCCCCTTCCCCAATAATAAGCACTATGGTCCGGAGTGTTGCTTGCTTTTCCTTCGGTTTGCACCAATTGTTTTGCTAACGCACCTGTTTAACAACCAATATTAGAGGCAAGCTTTCGCAAGTAGTGCCTTACGCTTGACCAAAAAAGCTAGTCCTCCTTGCGGTGTCTTCATTAGGGGATGCGGCACTCGGTTTTTTCGTATTCAGGTTTTACATTTTGATATTAAGGAGGGCTATCTTGCTGGAGCTGCTTCTTAAACTTTTGTGTCTTTTGAAATGGAGATGTCATACAAAAGAACGCGCTAAGGAGTTTGAGTTCAAAATAGTCGGGTCTTTAACCCATGGAAGACTAAGTGTTAGCTTGTCGCAGCTCATGTTTAGATATCTTTTTTGTTTTGGCTAAAGGTTTTGCAGAAACGAAACCGCAAGGGAATTTGAGTTTTATATATCCCGGTTTCAAATTCAATATTAGACGCTAGCTTGCCGGAGCTGTTTTTTGACAGGTCTATTACTATTTTGATGAAACAATTTACCGAAAAAAATGCCAGGGACTAGGGTTTTGGTTTTTTAAATTAGGGTTGCAATTTAGTTTTTAACTTGCTGAAGCAGCTTTTTTTTTCAATGTTGAACAATACTCCGAGATTCCAAGTTCAAAATTTGGGGCTGGCCGAGTCCCCCTAATACAAAGACTCCCCCCTAGCATTGAAAACAATTCCGGGTGTTCATTATCTAGTGAGGGGTTAGTACTAGGGAGCAAAGATTATATGCATGCATGCATGTCTATGTTCGATGTATTTCCATTTTTGGGGCCAGTTGATGGGGCTTTTGAATACCTGCAGCACCTGTCTAAAGGAGGGTTATGGAGGGCTGATCCCATCCTACGTGTGTAGCGACGCCAGGCAGTGTTATCCGAGGGACTCACCAACAAAGAGGCTCAAGCAAGCACTGGCTGTATCTTGTTGAGCCAGTTTTTTCCGAGGATGCCAGCCGCCCAGTGCCTCACGATGGAACCACTGGACCCTTTGACTCAAGTTCCGACTCAAGTTCCAACTCAAAATTAATATAACATAATCTTTTATAGTGAATAGTGATATATAAATCAAGCATAATTAATCAAACTAAATACTATTCGATTCATACATATTGATATGACATAAACCTAGAGTATAACTTGATCCTGATAAACTCCACACATCCCCACCGTACATATGGAGGCGAAGTTGATCAAACTTATGCTTTTTGAAGATGGCATGACTGGTTTTGAACACAAGCAAACTCCATGATAGCCGAAATCTGAAGACATGCGAAATGTCATTAACACACACAAGTACACTGGGGTGAGAACAGGGGAAAGGGAAGCTTGCCGGCAACGTGAAAATATAAACAACTTTATTCCACACATCTCTAAATGCAAACTACCCCGCTCAGGGAAGAGGGCATGCGATTACATCCCCTGCATACACCTCGTTCTTGCCAACCCAATTAGTGGTGTGATGTCGTGGCTCCCAAGGTCAGGTATCCGTGGGAAGCAAGCCATCCATAGCCATGCTTTCCATCCATGCCGCACGGCAGGCAGGTCACATAATGTGGAATGCCATCGAGCACAAAGGCCACACGCGCACGGAAGCAACGCTTCCTTGGTGCGAGCCGAGGCTCTGCGCATGTCTCCAGGGCTATGTCATGCCACGGGTGGTTGGAGGATGTGTAGTTCTCAGGGTAGCCTTTTGCATGAGACCAACTCTTAGAAATCTGCAGTTCTCATTCGCTTGTGCCTTACAACTCACTCCTGGTATCAAGGAGAAGTCAAAGCCTGTCTGTCTCTTCATTGTCTTCATATGCTGACGCAATGGAAGCCTGAGACCGTTTACAAGCTTTTGGCACTGCAAGACCGTTCCAACATGGTAACTTGATGTCACTTGACTTGCGGTGTCACATTTGCAGCAACATTGCTGGGTCCTGCACGCGTGCCAACACTATTTCAAACTTGTGCTGGAAAGGGCCCAGTAAGGTTGGGAGTGTTTCATTTCTGAGTAAAATCACCTCTGAACTGTAAACATGCTTTGATCTTTGACCATTCCCTCTTCACATTCACAATGTGGTTGCGAGTGCTGCCTGGCCAGTACCAAATCAAGTGTCGATCCCATGGAGGAAGTGTCGAACTTCCACTGCAGTGTTGCGCGATTCTGTGGCTGTCGATATCCTCCTCAGTTTCCAAAATACTTTCTAGATGCAATTTCCCGGCTGAAAAGGTGCACAAAAAAAATAGCAATCGGTAACGGATTGCCACCTTGCGAGACCAAGTCGTTGCTCGATGACGATGGAGGTACTCTTTTAGGTCAAGCATGATCAAACCAAAATCCGGCTTGTGCTAGTCGATGTTTGGCAACAGGATATTTGAAGAGGAACCCAACCCATTCCAAGTTTCTAGGTTTTGATCCCGTGTAGCTCGCACATGACAAAAGATTTCAGCAGCGCATGACTGCGGTTCTTCCCAAATCAAAACACCAAAAAGCATCAATCGTCAGCGTCATAACACGACCATCCATCATGCTCTGCACCATTTGGATGGGCCCTCACAACCCACCGAAGTCCCTCATGGCGAGACGCTCTTAGAGGTCTGAACATATTCTTGGAGAAGGGATACTGCATTCTTACCTTGTCGCAGTTCCGTGCACTCCCTTTTGAATACATGAAAAAAAGGACTGTTGACATAATCTGCTCTGAATACTATAAGTCACTTAGAATAAAAAGTGGAAATGATGTAGCAGTAGATTTGTTTCCCTAAGACTTGGAATTTCTTTGAATGTCAAAGGGTAGCATAGCTGGGTAGCCTCCAGCTGTGCATCACAGCTGTGGGACAAGGCCTTACATCAGCCTTAGCAGTGGTGCTCCGTGGTGCTCCCTCATGGCTCTGGAAGATCATGAAAGCTACGCATGTGCATGGATGTAACTATCGGTGTGTTTTGGTGGCACGACGTAGGTGCAATCAGTGCGCAATGGAAATGTATGCCACACCAAATGCCAACATGCAAATCTGACAGGTTCTTGTTCAACTTAGTGTTGTGATTGTGCTATGCAGTGTAAAGTGCGGAGGAACATATCGTGTACTGAAGCATGCTTCGTTTTTCCCAATGTCATGGCATGACATGGATACATGGAAACAAATTCTACATGCATTTGGAATGCATGTATTCCTCTTTGACTTTTACTATTTCGTTTGCATGAAAACATCAACATAGTTATGCAGAAACTATTGAAATTCGGAATGATTCGCCTCCTCTCTTGGCAGGAAACAAATGTTGCTCCGGCAAAACTTCCTTCTGATCGCGTCCCAGGGACTTCCCTCACCTGAGCTGGCCGTAGATGCCACGGCGGTAGATGCCACCGTGGTGCCTGTTGCGGCATCAGAGCCTTGTTCCACCTGCGATCGCAGCTGGAGCTACACCAAGGCGTAGGAGTCACCAAACAACTCTCAAGTGAAAGCCCCCAAGGCCCCGAAGCATCCAAGATGCATCCAAGATGCATCCAAGGATATCCGAGGGCCATAGTACTTCAGGATCTAATTGGATGATGCAAACCAACAACATTCAAGAGCTAGCAATACGAGAGGGCACTTTGGCAGGCAGAGATCTGGGGAGATTCATCTTGAATCTGCAGTACCATAGGCATGTGCAAACCAATCACGGCTAAACGATACCTGGATGCATCCTGATAGATCTATGTTTGCTATTCTGCTTTTCACATTGTTTCTGCCAGTGTCAACACAGTAACTGCACGAAGCGGCGGTGGAAATTTCCAGAAGAAGAAACACATAGGAAGAGAAGCTTTTTTGAGATGAAGTGATAGTGTGGATGATGGCTGAAGGTTGAAGGTTGATGTTGATGTTGTTGATGATGATGATGGTGGTGTTCAACAATCAATTTCAATTACGGATACTGTAATTAAGTCCAATCAATAATCACCTTCAGTTCCTGATCATCAAATACGATCAATGATATTTGTTTCAAACAATCGCTGAACTATTGGATTTCATTTCATACGTAATCACCATTTTTCCTGATAATCAAAACCAAATCATAGCAAACAATTCCGATTCCCCAATAACCTAATTCAAATCATAGTACTACTGTATTTAAATTCAAGTCCTAATAATCAAATTCAAAACAAAGTAATCAAATCAACCAGAACTAGTCAATATGAGTGACCGCCGATTGATTGGAGGTCGGGAAAACACGTGTTCTGCAGACCTTGTTGAGCTTGAGGCTGGGGGGCTTTGATTTATCCGGGGTCAACATCACCTCTGATACACTAGAATACATCATGGCATTGGAAACATCATGGAAATGGCCTGGAGTCAACATTTGTTAACATCTGTGGGATACCTTGAGGGCACTCCCGATGAGGCACCCAGCTTTCGGGCCCCACCTCTTCCTCATGGCTCGACTTGGTCGAGTCTCGTGTGGAAAGTTGCATCACCGGCACCAAGATGGGCATCTGGCGGGGCACCCAATGTCTGGGGGCTCGATGGGTTTCCAATGGTTTCCCCCATAGGATTCCTAAAAATGTCCAGAGGCACCATCTCGACAAAGTACTTATGGCAAATGAATACCTCGAAGTTAATGTCCATCAAGCCATACTCGGCCATTCTGCTCAGAAATGCTAGCAATAGTGGTGACCAAACAATTGAGTGACCACTGCAATTGCGCTTGTGCCTGGGCATGCAATAGACCCCGCTGCTTCAGTGGCTCCCCAACAGCTCTAACCGGAAAAGAATAATATCACTGAGCCTTTGATCCTACAACTTCCATTCATAGTAATTATCTGAGGCCTGCATTGTTCTGAGCTCATTGCAAGACTCATTCCCGTGCATCAATCTCATGCAAAAGGCAAAAGCGGAGTTTCCAAGGACGTCACCACAGCAAACAAATGCCATATACCCCAAATGCATTCAGCTCCCTCCGTCTTGTCAAGTCAGGTCTGTCAAGGTGCGCCTGATAGACCATGGTATTGGGGCAATTCATCTTGGCAGGGTCGATGGTGCCCAGGCACCCAGTGAAAAGCCGCTAATATAGCACTGAGCCAAATGTCACGGCAATTGCCAGGCATCGCATCCCTCAATGAAACAGACTGAATCTGCTCATCTGGTCGGGCACATTGGTGTCAAAACTCTGACATCCATTGAGGGCTGGATGCGCTATGCATGAGTGACCTCCATGATGAGACTTTGGGCCTGCACCATTTCTTCTTATTCTTGAACGACGATCCATATATGTCTGGTTGACTTGAAATAATGAAATGCAGTCGTTCAATACCATCTGTGGCCGATGTCGAACAGGATCATGCAGCTGATAATCAAATGATACAATCTTATTTAATGCACTCAAGTGCATTCAATGTGCAATCTTCTGGTGCACTCAAGGAGCATTGGACGATGTTGAACGTGATTGAACCGCCCTGCATTCTCCCAGCCCTCCGTACAGCCGCCCGCCTGCGCAGCATCACGAAAGGTGACATTGCCAAGATTCTTGTGTAACCGTTCCAAAACGACAGCCTTGATCTGGAAAGGCGCAGCACCAAGGAAAATTGCCAAGGGAAAGATTCATCGGAAGGTTTAAAGTTTTATCCTGAAGAGGTTTCTAGATTTGATATGATTTGATCACTTCAGATTAGAAAGCTTGGACGCTTGTGCATTAGGCGCAGCATCGCCTTTTTCCACCTCACGTCTGGCTGTCAAATCCAGGAGGACTGATGGATCTCCGTTGCAGTTGGCGAATGATGCCACCAACTCCTGGATGAACACCCAACAAGTCACCAGCCACCACCACAATGCCATAAACTGTGTCCCAAAACTGTTTGAAGCCCATCCAATTGTGATAATGCTCTCCTTTCACAAGGGGACAACTCCATTACTTTGGAGATGGGCATGTAGGGTTTGGGCAATTCATGCAATTCATGTTGTTTGTGGCATTTGAACTCGTGCTTCACTCAGCCAAGCAACTCATGACGCATTCTGGAATCAGCAAGTTAAATATTTCTGAAACATGCTACGACAATTTGGCAAACATGCCAAGGATCGCACAACACCTGTGGAAAATCATCAGGGCAAAAAGCCGTATGGCTGTCTTCCAAGACAGGTGAACTCCCTCTTCCCTTCGAGATCCAGTCCCATGAGCCCCAACGCTTCATTCCAAGGCTCTTGCTTGGCGACCTTGGCTGTGGCAGGATGTGGCCTGGACTTGGGTCATTTCAAATGAATGCGTTCAAATGAATCACAGCTAGGTGCCGAAGCAAGGCACATGCACTGTACGTTTTTTTCCAAAATGCCAAAGTCGACATCAAGTCGTGAATACCGTGAATGTCTAACTTAAGGCCTGACATGAGGCCATGGAAGACTCCAGTCTTCAAGCATTCCAGCAATTTCTAGCGAAGGCCTTGTAAAGAAACGACCCTTTAAGGAGAAAGGTCGTAGAAAGATTGTCTACGACATCTTTTGCAAGGTGCACAACCGGCTCTTTGCAAATCTGATGATGACCTCTGCGGTCTACTACAGAGCCCGTCCTTACAAGCATATTAAAGCATATGACCAAATTACGGGTCCAGTGCCTAGTAGTACCAGTCTACATTTTGTCAATGTCTACTTATGCTTAATAAACGAACCATGCAAAAGTGGAGCAATCCCACGAACTGAATAGTAAACATACCATGCAAAAAGCTCAGTTTCTTTTCTTTTTGGAGCTTGATGTGGTAGATCTGAAATTTCAAGTTGCCAAACAAATTGCAAATTATACTATTATATAATCACTGATAATTGACATCGATGGAGTGAGGGTGTTAAATCATATTCTTCTGATTTCGACGGCGGCTCCATCAAAGGTGGACGTACCAGAATCCCACAGTAACCCTTCACCAATGAAGCTTCCGACCATCAACTTTAATTGAGTGACAAATCAGTAAGCACAACAGCCCAGTATGACATGGTCAAACATAGATAGACACAGCAAATCACCGTAAGACCGTAGGAATCCGTGGGGTTTGTCTACACTGCGCCAGCTTCCGTGCTAATCAGCCAACTGGATTAGTCCAAGATGCAGAGGAACATCCTGCAAAATGCAAGATGGGATCCCCACGAATCAAAGCCATCCTGCCACCGCCTGAGGTTCAAGTGCGAAGCGCAACATGTGCAGATTTTTTATGTGTCTCATCTTTTGGATTTAAATAGTTGAACCTTTTCGGATGAGAAAACAAGAAACGATGATATCCCTTTGAGGGGATCGGAAGTTCCAAGCGGTGCTGAGCAAATCGATGTTTGATCAACGTGCATCTCACCCGCTATAATCGACAATCTTCGACTCTGTTTTTCCTTCCCTCTCTCGTGAGGGTCCCGTGAGGGTCTCCAGATTTTTTGACAGATACTCCGCCACGCCAGGAAACAGTCCCGGTGCAGTATCTCTTGGTTTACTCTTTGTCCTCCTTGTTTCAGCGTGTTGCGCACGCCCGGGACCTGGATTCTATACCAAGCATTTCCAAGCACGGCAAAAGCCGACGTGGCAGTAGACTCGGTCTTGTTGGAAACATTTAAGTCTACCCACGTTGCAACGAACTCACAACCCGCAGTGACAGTCTTTTTTGTCAGCCTTTTATGTCAGCAAAAATGTCAGAATACATGTCAAACGCTGCTTGTCAGTACCTACCAGTGACTATATGGTCAGCCAGCGGGTCAGTTTTGAAACCGCGGTCAGAGTATGTTCCGGTCTTGACCTTAAAAGACTCTAGCCCACAAGGCAGAACATGCGTCAATCTATCTCAGGACCAACGTCCAATAGCGGAAGGTTGCTTTTCTTGAAATTGCTCTTGCGCCGGAAAAAGGACAAGAGTCATACCATTCTACATTTGTAAAAGTCAGAGCAAAGTTGAGCAAACTGCAAACAGCACATATTCCAGATTTTTCAAAATACACTTAGCGCCAATCACGAAAAGTCAGAATGATAAAACTGCATGTCAAACAGGGATAAGCAGGGATTACTCAGAGGTTGATCCAAAAAATGCCGTCCTTGAGGCCATTCATAAGCGTTGAGCAAATGCTGCGGCACCACTTCCACATGTGCAGCAATGTGGGGTGGTAGCAACTGACCTCGGCGGCGAGCTTTGCATCAGCAAAGGCTTTTCTGGATCATAATCTGCTACAATAAAATGTATGAACAAACTCCTGAGAGCACGTCATGGTGAAATAAATAAGCAAATCAATCATCTGGAGCTGAATAAATAAGCATAGCCATACACGTGAATGATGACCATTGATGACCTATATATATATATATCGTCAAATCATCAAAGCAAAGGACCGCATCTGATAGATCTGATTCTTCAGGAGCACATGTGCACACATTTTTCTCGAATAAATGACACATATCCCATGCTTTTGATAGAGTCCTACCAGCATGTTTTGACATAAAACAAATGGAGACATCTCCACATCTCCCCTGCCCAGCTCCCACTGCTCCACCAACTGCTCCGAAATGCTCATGGCCACCTGGCACTCTCCAGCGCTGCGCGTGGGCACCTTCATCCTTTCGAAGCAGCTCCGCCAGGTGGACGGGTCTTCTGCAGAGCCTGTGGGACGATGCAGTGCTAGCCCCTACGATTGAACCACTTAACCGCACTCAAGACTGCATAGATATGAAGCTTTATTTTGAAAAACCGATCTACTCTTCAAGGCTCCTTCAACAAAGTCATTTTGCTGGGGGGAGGCTATGATTTTCTACCAGGTTCTGGCATCACAGCTTTTGTAATTGTATGAATGAATGTTCTTTCCTCTTGGCTGCTTCGTTCTGTTCTCATGCTCTCTTCAGATTGATCTTATTCTCCGCAATCATCCTTGCAAGCTCACTTTGCTTTGATCTTCCATTAAATGCCTTTAATGTTCCTTCCTGAATGCTTAAAGATTGACCCTTTGACACATCACATCACTGAAAAATGCAAACGCTCCAGTCTACCGTCCACATAATTTGTGACCTGTATACTTACAGGAAAAAACAAGAAATCCACTATATAATTATATAATGATTTTTTTGCCCCGATAGATGTACAAATACATATTCATCCAACAGGTTTGACCTCGACAAAAGGTTTCATCCCGGCCAAAGATTTGGAGGTCCTATAGCTCCTCAAAGACCAATCGACCAATTTGACGACTCACCCAAAGGGCTCGAGGCTAAACAACCACAGTTTTGCACCCATCTTGCCAAGGACGGCAAGAGCTAAATTGAACAAGCAAACAAAAGCAAATTAGATCAAATGAGCTGTGGAAATGCTCACTGCAATCGAGGGATGCTGTCTTTGTAGATCACCGGCGTCACGTAAATCAGACCCAGGCGCCGCCACCCAGTAGGATCATCATCGCTCCATTGTCTTCCCAATCCTTGGACCAAGAGATCAGCACCATGCCACTCAAACAGCCTTGAGTCTGCTCCGTAAAGCCATTGAATGCATGCCATTGCGACTGCTGAATGACATTGTTGTGATCCGATGCGCCTTAAATTCAAGACCCTCTACAGTCTTTACATGTGTAATTTTCTCTGCCTCTTTGCTCAAGCCGAATTCACTCTGTTAATGACGTAAACCAGGTGTTTCTGCCTGGCCACGAAGGTCCCTGTGGACTTAGGTCTTTGGTGACTGAGGTCCTTTCGGTGTGTTGATGGCAATTCGCAGGGCCTCTGCACTTCAACTTTGATGATGACGATGATGATGATGATGATGATGATGATGATGATGATGATGATGTGTAATTCTCTCTGTTTGTTTTTGCGTGTGTGGGGGTGCGCGCATAGGTATGTGTGTGTGTGTGTGTGCTCGAGCCTGCGCGGAAAGGGAATTTGTTGCAAGCGTACTTTACAATAACTTTTCTGGACCCCCCCTGTGCTTCATTGATGCTGGATAGTCATTCAACCTTTTGCTAAAATATGTTAAAATCATCTCAAGTCATCTTAGCATGACAAAGTCTGGGAACCATCCATGCAACTTGCCCAAATGTGTAGCCAAATCTTGCAGGTGTAGAATCTCAGTCTTCATGCATTCTGATCCATCTTGATCCATCTGAATCATTCTAAATCCATCTTGAGCCATCTTGTTCCACCTTAATCCCATCTAAACTCGAAAAGTTGTGTGTAGAGACCATCCAGTGGGAACCGTCTCTGCACAGCTACCAAGGCGCTGGCCATGGATGGATCCGAAAGGCATCGCTCAGAAATTGTTGGGTCCATGGGCTGCGCTTTGCCAAGAAATGCCCTGCGTTGAACACAACGTTCCTGGCGCTGATTAGTGAGATGGGGGAACCCATAGGAAAACCCATGGAGGCATGGAGAAACCCATGGCAAGCACATTCTCGTTCAGTACATTGTGCACATGCTTCACATCATTTTCCTCCTAAAAAATGCTTGATGAGTCATGGTTGCAATGACGAGCTTTTTGTTGGGTGCTGACTTCAGAACCTATGCTGCACGGTGAAATTCGAGCAAAACAACATCGATTGAATCGATATGAATCGATTCTCAAAGATCTCTTGTCGTCCGTTGCCATTCCTACGGCTCTCTCAATCCAACATCAGGGCTGGCCAAATTGGATGCTGAGTAAAGCATTGATCTCATTGTGTCTAAGTGCTGTCAAGTGTCAGATCTCCAGCAAATACAAAATCTTTATTCAGGTCACACGCCCATTGTAGATCCTTGGAAGATGGAAGCACTACTTCAGGGTCGCTGCCAGCGTGGAAGTACAATACGGTACCACGAAACTTCTGACTCATTCGACCCGCTGAGATGGGTCTCGAGGCAACTGCCTAAACAACTGGTCTGAAAGATTGGCGATGGCAACTTAGGCCATCGGTAGAGTGTCCATGTGGCACTATGTTCGGCCTACATCCCATTTGCCATACACATACCGAGCATTCTCAACGCCAAAAAATCAGATCGACCATCAAATGCAGCAACAAGAGTCCGCTCCATGGGAGATGAACCTTGGTGATGACTTGGCAGGTCGACCTAGCATGGCGCACCAAAGAATAAGCATCTGATACAATTTCCCCCTCAACATCCCACCAAAAATCAATTGATATATAGGTATCAAAGCCCCGTACATGTTTGCGAGAGCTGGAGGATGCCGCACAAACTTAAGAGCAAAGAATCTCAAAATAGAAAGAACGAGGAAACTGATACATGACAACGCTGATTCCACCACAGTGAAGGAGGGAATGATGTGCATTCCTAGGCATGGAGCTCTTTGCAAAGCAATGTCCAGTGCTGAAATTATTCCACTGGGAGATGCGCTCGATGCACTGATGGCACCTATAAATGACGATGTTCAACGTTGCCAGGTCTCTCACCACAGCTTGCAATGCCCACCAATTCAAAACAAATGCAGTGAGCGGGCTAGGAAAACCCAAAAACGTATGGCCACATGCATGAGACAAGGGGAGCCAGCTTCTTGAAATATAGTATGTTTCGGATATTCACTTGCAGTTCAATCAAAATGAGACTCTTTTAGATTCTTAAAGCAAAAGACTTGGTTAAAAAATTGTATGGCACTGGAAGAAATTAATCAAGTTTTTGGTGGTTGAATTCCACTACTCGGTACGAAATCGTTCAGAATTCCACTGAGATGGCTTGTACAAGACCATTTTGGTGGCTGAATTCTACGAAAAACTGCTTGGTACCTCACAGCACCTGAGCTATCCAGCTTGCAGCACGGGGATGATGGCAGTCTTGCACAGCCCCCAGCAATCGCACCACCAACATGCCACATGCAGTCACAGGAACAAGGAATCGGCATCCATCCAAAAGACAAAGTCAGCCCCTTTCTGAAGCAAATTCCTCAGAACGTTGCTGTATGTTGCCGTCTTCATGGCAGCAGTTGTTCGTTGCCCTCCCCAGCAATGATACAAAGTCACTGCTCAGATTTGGAGCAACTCCATTCACTTCAAATCAGCGATGCAAGCGAACGAAAATACCAAAGAACTGTCGGCAAACGCTTCCTCCCCAAAATCAGCTTCAAAGTGCCTGACCCAAATGCATTTTTATGGGAAACTCACCAGGGAGGAGCAAATGAACAACTCCAAGGATCAGCACATGAGGAAGCTTGGACCAGGTGGGATCACTCCGTCCAGCAATGTTTTCTTCCAAGCAGGCATAGGTGTAGCCGTGCAAGGCACAATATCGCTGGTGATTCTCCCGTGCAGGTTGCATGGTGCGGATGAACTCATCGCCTTTCACTGCGAGAAATGGACAGTTTGAGTGCGAAAAAACTTCCGAAGGAAAATGCAAATTTTGAGATATCTAGATCCACATCTTGATCCGTTGTAGTTAGGGCAGTCTGGTTGCTGGAAAACACTTGGAACGTTTGAGCACTTGGAACATCTTCATCTAGTTAGGCATCCTCATGAATGCTCAATGAATGCTCCATGGAATGCTTAATGCGTCCTTAATGAATGCTGCTGTATGAATGCTGAGAATGTTCATCTAATGCTGAGGATTCCATCGCCTATGAAGAGTGAAGCCACCACGATTCGGGAAGCTGGTGGATCTGGAAGGGCAGGTGGCAACCAGCCGGTGGCAACCGCAAGCAACGGCAAGTCCTGGTCGCCTTGGAAAGCAATGAAAATGGCATCCTACGGCGCCCTATGATGCTTGATGTTGCTTGCCGTTGGTTGACTTACGAAAAGATCGTTTGAACAAATCCAAAAACAACTTTTGGATTGTGACATGGAACACCCATGACATGGTGCACATGATGTGCACCCCACTTGACCTGCGCAAACAAGGGCTGGCGTATGCTCGTGCTGCTTGTGTACATTGTGAACCACCTGGACCAAAGCCAAAGATGAAGGCATGCCATGACATGCCATGAGAGAGGGAGCAAACATAGGGGACGAAGTAGTTGAGTCGCAGTGCGACGGAACACTTGCTCTCTCTATCTGTCCCTCGCTCTCTCTCCAAGACCTGCTACGCTGATTATATAATTCGGTTAAACCACCAAAGCAACAGTTATCCGAAAGAAATGCTTCAAAAACTGTAATCTCCCCTGTGGTCAAATCGCATTTCTCGGTAGTTTCTCTTCTTTGATTTTGATTGCTCTTCTAGGTTCCGATCGTGTAAGCTCAATCATGTCCTGACGTCCCACATCACCACGCCGACGGCCAAGACTTTGCCTATTCCCCATGTTGCCCCAGGCCATGGCCGGCGGCCGAGGTGCAGTCGCTCACAAGTTTCATCTCCCAACGCAGCTGTCGCCATCTCTGCTCGCGGCGGAGCAGGGCCCAGCGCTGAGCCAGTAACCTCAGCGATCTGCCAAAAGAACAAATGAGATTATTAGCTCAGCCAATGGGCTCAAGCCAATGAAGTCTTCCAACTTCGAATCCTCTAAGTCTCTCAAGCCAATGGGTTCGTCTTCACCTTGAGTTTCATTTGATTCGTTTTAGTGGAACTCGATCAATCCTGCTGATAATCAATCACCCATGAAACCAAACTTGGGGATGTCTCCAACCATGATAAGTGCTTTGACATATTTTGCTTCTGCCATCTTTTGCCATAGCTTCAACGGCTGTAACTTGTGAAGCTACTGCCGCAGGCTGTTCAGAAGCATGCTGAGAAGGGAGGTGCCCGTTCACCCTTTCCTATCTTTCCCCTGCATAGGATTTCATTCTGATCCAAAGGTCCAACTCCGTTGGAGGTGCTTCACTTGAAAAAGGTCACTGAAACATTCTGAAACCACGGGGTCACACCACAGCACCGCAGGCAATCAACATCTATCAACATCTATCAACATCTATCAACATCTATCAACCCATTCAACCCACAAGCTGGCCATTACCACAGCCACAAACTATCATAACTTTTCAAAAAACCATCAACCGAGATCACCCGCGTCAGGATGCTCTCTGGCTCCAGCATCAGCGAAGGACTTCCGCAGTCGGCTCCGAGCGCTGCGGCGCGGCCAACGGGCCGCGGCACAGTGATGAAGGCAGAAGCTCTGTCGAGAGTCAGGGCCTGCCAGGTGGTGCCAGGTGCCTTCAGGTGCCTTCAGGTGCCTTCCGTTGCCAGCCCCAGCGATGGTAGTTTCTTGACGAAGCTTGGGCAGAAGCAAGATAATGTAAGATATCATGTAAGATTTTTTTTCCCTCGCACCTTTTTACTTGCAAGATTCATCAAACAATTTGAGGGGGAACAAGAACATGCAGGAACATGCAGGAACAACAAACTGTCAATTGAATCCTCACGGGGGAACGTTTATTATCAACACCTTCTATACAAATGGGAAGGAGCTATTTCACTCAAAATGGACCATATGGACCATCTACTATGGGTGACTGCATATCCTCATTGTCTTTACCAACACCAGTGCTGCGACTGCCATTGCATGCCTGGTGCCCAGCCAAAACATCATCATCATCATCATCATCATCATCATCATCATCATCATCATCATCATCATCATCACCAGAAGAACCCCCACATGGACCTCTGTCTTGTTTCATGAGACCGACCAGGCGCCGGCATGGAGCTCTGCAACTGATGCATAGGGTGGCTGCAACGGCGTGGTTCAGCACTTGGCTGCCTCGATCTTTGTTGCCTTCAGGGTATCACTGAGACGTGCCACAAGTTTGTTGGAGAGTCTATGCACTGCTGGAAAGATCGCTCGCATGTGCTTGTCATTAAGAAACTTACCTGATCTGCATTTGTTTTGCCCATAGGATCCCAAGTGAACTGTCTCGACGTTGTGTGCATGCGTACTATCGGTGCGGCAGCGGGTCAAAATGGGTCAAAAATGGTCAAACGCAGCTGACCCATGTCATGTGAGCAGGTGCTGTTCAGTTCTTGGGACTTTCAGCATTGTTCACGGACTGTTCACCAATGTTGTAGCTCAGTCAAATGCGATGATATTATTGGAACTAATGACACGTTAAATGACACTAAACAAATGGTGAAAGTCAAGCTTGAGCCATGGCGGCCAGAATTGAATCAGCGATTGCCACCCTGCAACTCACAACTCAGCACAAGTCTCAAAGCTCCACAATTGTGCAACTAGCAAGCATGCATGTACGGAGCCAATCTTGTCATATTCATCGAATGTGCACACTTGACATCATTTGACCATATTTGGAAGCCTTGATTCGCAGCATATCGTAGCATGCACAACCTACACAAGCAAATTCCGAACTGACGGTCCGACAGACTCCTGGAACTCCTTCCTTGGCACCGGGTGCACGCGCGTTGCGTGAGTTGTATGGAGTTGTGGGGGAAGGCTGTGGAAGGAGTTGTGGGGGTGGAAGAAGGTGAGGATTGCGATGGCTTTACTAGAAAGCAATTGGATGGAACAGGGCTGACACATCACACCGGTTCTCTACAAAGAGATACTTTGGATGTAGGTGTCGGTCCAAAATACCTGCTCTCCAAAACTGTTTTAAGCGTGTGGCTTTTGGGCTGCGAAAACACTACGAGTCATAGCCATGTAGTGCTCCCATAGCCATGTAGTCCCCAAAAAAAAGCACTGAAGGGCACAAGCAGCTCAGGTCATCCAAGTGACAGAGCTCTCTCTCGCAGCTTGATCTCATCATCAAGCCTCGTGGAGCAAGGCACGCAGCTAAGGAGGTTTTGAAGCACAACAAGGAGATTACAGCTGGCAGCTGTGCCAACTCCAGGCTATGATTGGACCTGGTCTCTCACACCTTTGAGGAGTGCCTACTCTCAAGCCTTGATCCTGCTTTCTCCTTTCACCTTCTAAGGTTTCCTCAGCTTCCCAAAGAAAAAGAACTGCTCCAATGCTGAGCGACACAGAGCGTTCATCATTCAGCACAGCGGGCTTCTTGTTGGCGTCAGATGGCCTCATTCAGCTGTTGTCATCAAATCCCAGAATTAGTTTGACTGCAAGAATCTAGTCATTGGCGGTGCAATGCAAGATCAATGGCGGCGGCATTACATGGGCCACAGCTCGGTAGAATTTTGACTCTCTATAGCTTCAAGCGGAAGTAACCATGAAACTTCCAAAGCCTTGGGCCATGGGCGTGGCGCAAAAATCTGACTCGGCCCCCTCACCCTCCAGCCCTTTCTTGGTCTCCCAAACGCAGAATCTCCACATGAGAACACTGCAATCCCATCGTCGCTGATGTCCCGCCTGGAAAGGTGACTGCCAGGGATGTACCGGATTCACACTTCAAAGCTTGAATACATGTGATAGGGCCAGGACTTTGCAATGTATCATCATGTATCCAATGCTCAAATTAATTGCACCTCTGCCATTGATTTATAACATCCCCCTACATCGGCCACTGCAAAGCTACAGGTGTATCTTACCGCAATACACCATGCCTCCCATGCCAATGCTGCTCTGAGAACATTTGACCACCCCTCCAAAACGGTCAAATTGTGAGGAGCAAAATAAAAACAACATTTCCAGAATATGAGCGTAAAGGAACCATGCTGAGACATTAGGGCTTCACATAACATACTTTCTGCCCAGCAAAGAGAAACATGTTCTTATGAAGAGAGGTAGGCCAAGTGGCTTCAATTCTCTGAAGATTAGGCAGGAGCTGTGAACCCTAAGACCCAAGATCTTAGAGTCACTGAATACATTGGCAGGTAATAATGATCTGCAAGGCTGAGACTCTCACTTTAGAATGGCGTTCACGATGGCCGCAACAACCCCTGCACCCAGGACAGTACCTGAGCAGTTGAGGATCGAAGAATGTGCAGTCAAGAAGGGCTGACTAACAAGGCATGTATACTTTCGGCAATCGATGAGTTTCCTAGCAAAATTTGGCTGCGCCACTAAATCACATCACTGGAGTGCCTGTGTTCCAGACTCATGGTTTTACAAACCAACTTGCTCCTGATTCGTGATCATTTATGTCATCAAGCGTCCTTGAATCTGCGACGGGATGCTAGAAACACATCAAAGCCCTACCAAATGATATGCTTGCAAACAAGTTACAAGCAATTGCCTGTGCAGTCCCGATCTCAATGCCATTGCTCCTGCTGA